>CAJHQP010000111.1:0-292150 GCA_905132765.1 Moricandia arvensis
TCAAAAGATTAGGGTTTAAGCGACGAATGGAGAAAATTATGGTTTTTTCTCGCTTTGTTTTAAATTTATGAGTGTCTTTGTGAATGTAAAAAATAGGTGACATGGAATACGTATAATGTAAAGTGGAATACGGTTTAAAGTGACGTGGAATATTGTTTGCTGACATGGCTTTCTTAATTAAAAAAACTAAGGAAAGGTGTTTATTGTAATTTACTAGGGTTAAAAAATATTTTAGTAATTTTCAGAAAATGTATGTTATTCTAGTAATATTCCAACTTTTCTAGTACTAGTTGAGTCATTTTCTCTTTATTCTATCTATGCATTTTATTCAGTATTTGATTATGTCTTCTTGAATCATGGTTGAGTAATGACTCTGTTAGATTTAGAAATTTTTTTTATAGAACTAATAGGGTAAGTTGATTCCTTCACCATGACTACTATTTATTCATGTTTCTAGAATAATTAGCTAGAACCTTGACCTTATGATAGTTCGTAAACACGAGAGTATTACATAATTACCTTAATTGAATCTTGTTGAACTAAATACCTTTTCGCAACAAGAGTTGGCCTAGAGATTTAGTGAATATACTAAATTGGAGTTTAATGCTTGTTTGATTAATTGATTAATTGTTGCGATTTGATTTTTAATAGGATCTAAACAACCAGATTTCATTGGTCGATGATGCAGAAGTTTTTTTAAGGGACTAGGTAGGCAGTGCATAATATGCAGAAGACCTCATGATTTATGATGCTGGAAATGTGATTGCTGAGGCAGTTGTAGCTGCTGCAAATGCTGAAAACGCAGCGAATGCCAGGAATGCTGGAGATGTTCGTGGGAGAACACTTGGAGATTACAACAGACATGACTAGTTATATGCAACAAATCACCAAGTCATCCTCTTGCATTCCTTATGCATGACTTTGAGATGAAGCATGCATACTTCAATCTTGTATCTCATAATCCATTTCATGGTCTCCCACATGAACATCCTATGGACCATCTTGAGAGGTTCGGGGATATGGTTTCCAGCATCAAAGTGAATCGAGTCTCTGAAGATTTTTTATGAACAAAATTTGTGGATGTCTTTAAGGACAGATGTTAGTATATCACTATGGTGAATGCTTAAATATGGACACAAAGTCTATGGACAATTGAGCGTGGATATATAATGTAGACACTATGTTTGTGGACAGTTGAACTTGGATATAGAATTTGTTACATATAACAAAAAACACTTAAAACTCTAACGCGAGAAATGTGGACACGAGAATTAAGTGTTGTGGACAGAAAAATATGGATAAATTATTTTTATTAAATTAATCAAGTTAAAAGAAGAAAAAAGAACAAAACTTGAATGTTTTAATGTTGATAACTTAAATCTTATTATTTTTATGAGTTTTAACATTTTTGGCTAATTTAGATCATTTTAGAATGCATTTAGAGGTCTTGGATGTATATATTTGTTGATTTGCATTTACAGAGTTTGGAGTGCACAATTTGAAGTTAAGGACAGTTTGAAGTTTAGAGAGTTTCGAGTTTGGAATGCATTTAGAACCATTCTGAACATCTTAAGAATTTTGGGGTCAACGTGTGAATAGCCAAAGTGAGGGACCACAATTGCAAAAAAAACGAAACTTCACCATTGTTGGTGTCAATCTTTTGGATCGACAAGTTTAATCCTAGAATGGTTCAGGAATAGAAGACAACATAACCTGAACGAAAGGTATCAGCTTTACCAACTTAATCCTAGAATATGACTCAACAAGACTAGTAGCTTACATTGGTGAGTTTGGACAAAAGAGACTCTTTCAATATCTCCACCCATGAAAACTGCACAAATGATATTCTTGAAAGTGCTCTCCCAAAGTAATCAGCAAACCTTCAACAAACAAACTTAAATTGCAAGCTTCATCAACTTGTTCGGCAGAGTTGTGAATCTGATGTCTTTGAACCCTTAGAGCTGCTGAAGTTGATGGAGGGGCGGACATGCATCATTTTCTGGGATGTACAGAGAAGAAGAAACATGGATTGGGGGTAGACCGGGCTTGGTGGACAAGCTGGAATGACGAATCCATAATTTAATTGGAAATGTTGTTAATTATATTCTCAATCTCCACGGTATTAGACTGAGATAATTGGTAAAGTGGAACTATATCGTTGTAAAATGTTTCTCCATTTAGATTATGTATTTTTACTTTTCTTCGT
This sequence comes from Moricandia arvensis, assembly GCA_905132765.1. Classification (NCBI taxonomy): domain Eukaryota; kingdom Viridiplantae; phylum Streptophyta; class Magnoliopsida; order Brassicales; family Brassicaceae; genus Moricandia; species Moricandia arvensis. The sequence continues at coordinate 2,207 of CAJHQP010000111.1, forward strand.
GAAGAAATAAAACAGAAGTAACAATAAAGACAAAAAAAAAGTTAAAACAAAAAAAAAAAAATTGTACTGTTGTGGAAGGATGTTTATTATTCTCATTCATATCTCTCTATTTATACATGGAGCAGACCGTCATATACATCTAGATAAACACTATCTCGAAGACAGAGATAACTACAAGGAATGAGATAACTATTATCGTCAACCATCTAGATAATCCTTAACACTCCCCCTTGGTTGACGCATCTGGTTCAGGGATTGTTACATGCTTTGGATGTTGCCTCATTAAAACCTCTCCTGTTAAACCCAAAACCCAATGTGGTAAAAAGGGAAGCAAGGACATGAAAAAGAGTACAACACATGTAACTCCCCCTGATGAATGCACCACTGTAGATGACGCATTCCTATCTGGTGTCTGAGCTTCCGGAACGTCGAGGTTGCCTATGACTTGAAGATGATCAGTTGGATTTTCCCTTGAATGAACTTGTAACTCTTGGACGTCTTTAGGTCTTCTGGAACTCCATTAAGATGTGGTCATGACGTACATCTTTGCTGCTGATCACTCTGTGTCTTGGTTGGACGGATGACACTCGACCGGTACTCAGATGGACTTTTAATCTGCGATTAAATCTTACTCGCAGGTTCTTTCATGTCCCACGGATCTTCTAGTCTCATGGCTTAGCCATTACGTGGACATTTGAATATATATTGAGTCATTGACCCAAACACATACGAACCACTTTGTTTCATGTATTTTGTCCATTCAGACATATATCACTTCGTATATACCAATGGCTTTATCCATTGTAGCCAATTTTTTATCACAAGGAATCCATACATCTTTTGTATGCTTACATGGACTGATCTGAATTGTTCTTATAGAACTTTTCTGCTAAGTTTTACTTAGTCTATGCAGCTGCATTGTTTCATTTTAGAGAATTTCTTTCTCATCTTTTTTATCTCTTTTGTGGTACCTTTAATCTTTGTATATCCAGTGAACCATATGCTACTTTTACATACTTTAATCTATGACCAGACTTTGTCAAATTAGTAGTCTCCACCACATTGGAGTATATCTCTTTATAAACTTTTCTTAATCTCTGTGAGTATCCTTGTGTTATCAAGCCATGCTTGAATGTTCTATTATCTCACGATTTTCTCACAAGAACTTTTATTCATCACTGGTTTGTCTGATGGCGTTTCTATGTGGCCAATACGCCCATCACTCTTTATTTATATTCTACCCCCACGGTTTCTTTTTATCTTTATGAGTACTCTTACGTGGGTTCATGATCCTCGCATATATCTCTATGGTCAAGTGCTACTTATCTTGCGCATTTTTATATCATTGGTATCGATACCCTTTCTGCGTTCCATTGTATTCCAGACATGATCCAATTGGTTTGAGATCTTGTTATCTAGGACCTTTAATACCTAGCAGCTTAGCGTCCGAAGCTACATGGTCTGGTACCTTAGATGTTTCAGTCGGCCGACCTTATTTCTATGTCTGGTCTGGTTTCCTTATTAACCTCGGATTTCATATTTTATGCACCTTTTCTCTTTTCCGAGGTTCCTTTTATTATGGAACATATTGGTCTATCTCTTATAGACTCTGTAGCAACTTGGTTGTGTCTCTTCTAGGACATCAAATTCGTTTGGTGCTAAGCTGGTATGACCTTTTTCTTTTCATTTCTCGGGTCTATGTGTCTGGCATCTAATTTAGCTAGCTTTGCATAATCTTTTCTTTCTTTAGACGTCTTAAACCTCATTCTCTGGTCCGAGGATCTTGCCAAAACAATGATGGTCAATACCATTCTCTTTTTCTTATCATATACAGCTTATATCTTTCTCCTTCTGATGTTGGATAGTGGGATTCATAATCATGCAATCCGTGTACCTAGCCACAATCTGATCACCCATATTTGGCTCAAGGTTTCTTTAATACTCGTGGAGAAAGACATACTTATCCAACATATATTCCCAATCCTCTTCAGAGGTTCCATCTTAGACGGCACATATGTCTGGCTTTATGACCCGTATTCAATCTGAGATGGGAATATCTATGCTCACTTATATGGCCTAATGCATACATTGCATTGTACATGTAAATTCATAATGTCCCTAAGCATTAGGCTGGACTTGGGTGATTTATCACCAAGAGAACCTGAATCTCTAAGCCTTTTATGACATGGTTACAACCCATGTTACGCGAATTTTCTTGTATGGTCATGTATGATGTAGGATAAGTTTAATCCTTAAGTTGTTGTAGTACTTAAGGTGTCAATCCAAACTCTAGTGATTCTAAGCACTAAGAATACAGATCATTTGGCTTAATCTAAGTGCAATCAAATGAGGTTTGTTGTAGCAGGAAACAATGTGAAATGATCAAGTTTTAATACAAATTAAACAAAGAAGAACCAATGGGTACTTAGGTAATCGATTTCAGGGTGGTAGTTCTAAATCAAGGTGTCTAACTTCAAACAAACATATCTTTCTATAGGCCTAGAACTCATTCAATATAGGTTAATCCACTTTCGATGGTAGAAACCCTTATGCAATTATGAACTAAACATCAACTTCCGTTCGTTTTGTTCACTCAAACATACATTAAGATTTAGTCTACTAGCCACCTAGCAATCTAAACATCAACTTCCGTTCGTTTTGTTTACTAGAGCATTACTAAGTTATTTCAAGCATTATGCAAACACTTTCGATGCCCTACAAACACTTAGGATCTAGATTAAAATGGCCAAAATCAATCTAGCATTAAGAACACTTAGTAAGCATAGAAATTTAAGTACTTTACCATTAGAACATCTTAACTCTTTTCTAACCACCCATTAATCTACCTAACCCATTGATCCTATGGATGACTACTCACTAATCATTTTGTTTACACTTAATCCCATGATGGATAGAAGCATAATCAAGATGATATAATATATGAAAATAAGAATCAGAATGTAGATGAAGAGAATAGCTAAAGAAAACAAGACTTTATAACATAAACTTCAAGAACACTTAAGAACAATTGTTTTCAAACAAGAACTTAAAATAGAATGCAAAACAAGACTTAAAATGAAAGTGATAGACTCTATTAGACAGAAGAAGACTGAGAAGGAGATGGTGTGTTTTGCCATGGGGTTTGGGGTTCTATTTATAGGTGAAGAACAACCCACCCCCCATGTTACAAAGTTAAGATCTAGATCTAAAATAAAACACACTCATTGATGTTTCTTCCACTTTATCCCATTTGCACACACCTTTTGACCCTTTACAAGGCAAATGTAAACTTGGCTCTTCAGAAAAGGTAGAGAAAGTTAGGCCACTTGATCCACCAAACTCGTCCAGCACATGAAAAAGTGACACAGGCTGTCTGGATCGATCGATCTGTTTTTGCCCGAAACCAGATCGATCGATCCGTGTGTATTTCTTCGAGCACACGTTATATTCAAAGTCCCGATCGATCGATCCATTTTTTTGGTATAAATGGATCGATCGATCCATGTCCAAATCGATCGATCTGGAATTCAGATCGATCGATCACTTTTCCCATTTGCTCTCGGCTTTCTTGGATCGATCGATCCAGTTTTCCATCAAAAACGGATCGATCGATCCAAGTCTCTTTTTGCTCCTTTTGTGTTCTAATCATCTCCAAAACTCCAAATAGCTCATCCAACACCTACAAGATGCAAATGAACATGTAATAGACTCTAAATGCAAATAAATGTAAGATTAATGCATGAATATATATGAAAATACAAAGCTAAAACTATGCAAAATCACAACACATCAACTCCCCCACACTAGTCCTTTACTTGTCCTCAAGTAATTTAATTAAGATCAAAGGGAGAGATAATGAAAATGGGAGCTAAGAACTAAGGTATACATTTCCTGAACTCATAGCTTTACACAAGTTTACGGATCCTCAATCGACATTACTTCACAACCAACTCTCACATTCAATTAAGCATAAGCTAACAAGGTGAATTCTTGCAAATGGAAACTTGATCTCGATCATTTGGCTTGGTAAGTGAAATGGTTTAATGAGTATGTAAGAGGGGTTCAAACACATTTCTTTTTAGTGGCTTACACTCAAAAGTAGGAGCATGATCATTATGCAAAATCAATCTAAGAAAAGAGACAACTTATGCATACATTGATTGTTCTTATTCTTCCCTTTTTCCTAGATGATCTTCAACTCTACCCTTTTTTCTTGGTGTTAATTTTCGAAATTAATTCATCCCAAAGACGCTAAGATCACTCTCTTTACTCATCCAGTGAACTCTTTCTTATCTTTTTCTTTTGAACCAACTAGAGACTGATTTTCTTTTTCTTTTGTTCATTCTTTTCTTTTCACTCCTTTGGTTCATCTCTTTCACTTATCATACCCTTTTATACCCAAGATAGATTTTTGTAAAACAATACCAGACTTCCCAACCTAATTGCTAGCTCTCAAGAGGTTTTATAGCTAGCCCAACATAAGAACAACCAATGTCGCCTCTAATACTCTCAAGTTTTTGCACATGACAAGCTATCAAAAGAGACCTCACTCAACAAATATGATTAGGCTTCAAAGAATGGTAAGGGTTTTAAGGGTAAGGAGGTGCCATTTGGGTTGTCTAAGAATGGTAGAAGGATAAAATCAAACCCAAATGTTTATGATCCATGATCAAGTATACAAGTACCCATAAGCAAGAAGGATTAAGTTCATTTAGCTTTAAGTTCATTTGGAGTTGGTTTCAAGAAGAATGTCAAATCTCACACAAAAACAAGTTTCAAGAAGAGTTTCAAGGTTTGTATTCCTCGTAAGGTAAGCTCCCAATGCATGAATGCAATCTAAATGCAAATATATATATATATATATATATTTTTTTTTTTTTTTTTTAATTTTTATGTGTTTTTTTTATGGAAATAGTTAATGAATAGGTAAACTCTCCCCCCACACTTACTTCACACAGTCTCTTGTGTGAGAGCAATGTGAAAGAAGAGGACTAGAAGAAATAAACATGAAAGCTATATATTTACAATAGTTGGAGAGACACTTAGCTAATTGGAGTTGCTGGAAGGAGCTGGATAATTCTAACATTTGTTGCTTTGGTGGATGGCATTTTTCTTCTTTGATTTAGTGGACATCCTTCTACTTTGATATGGAGAGTCATCTGAAAAAAATCAAACACACTTATTAAACACACAAAAGAAAATCACACAAATAAAACATATATATATATAGGGATAGACATGGGAGTTCCTCCCAAGTGAGCTTGTTTTAAGTCTCTAGCTTGACTTCCTTTTTCTTTGGATCAGGCTGGTTTAGGATCGGAAAGTGGAATTGAAGTTCCTCCCTCCTCTGGTGTGGCCGCCATGTACAGCTTGACTCTTTGTCCATTCACTGTAAAGTCTCCACCAGTCTTGTTCCAAAGCACAATTGCTCCATATGGCCTCACTTCTTTGATCTTGAAAGGGCCAGACCATCTCGACTTAAGTTTTCCAGGGAACAGCTTCAATCGAGAGTTGAAGAGCAACACTTGATCTCCAATGTTGAACTCCCTCTTCAGTATCTTCTTGTCATGGAATGCCTTGGTCTTTTCTTTGTAAATCCTTGAGTTCTCAAAAGCATCAAGTCGAATCTCATCAAGCTCATGGAGTTGGAAAAGTCTTTTCTCTTTGGCACTCTTGATGTCGAAGTTCAGCATCTTAACAGCCCATAATGCCTTGTACTCAAGCTCCACTGGCAAATGACAAGCTTTCCCATAGACAAGATTGAAGGGAGTGGTTCCCAAGGGTGTCTTGTAAGCAGTCCTATAGGCCCAAAGTGCATCATCAAGCTTGCTAGACCAATCCTTCCTTGTTATCCCCACAGTCTTCTCCAGAATGGACTTGATCTCCCTGTTGGAAATCTCAACTTGGCCACTTGTTTGGGGATGATAGGCAGTTGCCACCTTGTGCTTTACACCATTCTTCTTCAGAAGGTTGTCAAAAAGTTTGTTGATGAAGTGAGTGCCTCCATCACTGATCACGACTCTTGGGACTCCAAACCTTGGGAAGATAATGGTTTTGAACATCTTGAGGACAACCTTGGCATCATTGGTTGGGCTGGCTATAGCTTCCACCCATTTGGACACATAATCCACAGCAACAAGGATGTATTCATTACCATATGATGATGGAAATGGTCCCATGAAGTCAATGCCCCACACATCGAACACTTCCACTTCCAAAATAGGATTTTGAGGCATCTCATTTCTCTTGGTTATGTTCCCTCTCCTTTGGCATGGGTCACACCTTGACACAAACTCTTGTGTGTCTTTGAACATATGGGGCCACCAAAATCCTGCTTGTAGCACCTTGGAGACAGTCTTGAAGGTTGCAAAGTGGCCTCCATAGGATGATCCATGGCAGTGTGTGAGGATTCCTTCCACCTCCTCTTCAGCTATTACTCTTCTATAGATCTGATCCTTGCAAAGAGTGTAGAGGTAAGGCTCGTCCCAGTAGTATCTCTTGACATCTTTGAAAAACTTCTTTCGTGCATAGCCCGTCAGATTCAATGGTTCCCTTCCACATGCCAAGTAGTTCACTAGATCGGCATACCATGGGCCTGTCTCATCAATTGCCTTCATTTCTTCAAGCTTCTTTCCAGTCTCACAGGCTGTGACCACTGCTCCTATAGCCATAATTTGTTCTTCAGGAAGTCCCTCATCAATAGGAATCCCACACTCCACTCTTAATCTTGAAAGGTGATCAGCTACACCATTCTCCACTCCTGGTTTGTCCTTGATTTCGAGATCAAACTCTTGTAGTAACAATATCCATCTCAGCAGCCTTGGCTTGGCGTCTTTCTTGGCAAGTAGGTGTCGTAGTGCAGCATGGTCAGTGTAGACAATGACCTTAGACCCCACCAGGTAGCTTCTAAACTTCTCGAAGGCATAGACAATTGCCAACAGCTCCTTCTCGGTTGTGGCATACTTCATTTGGGCATCGTCAAGTGTTCTACTAGCATAATAGATCACATGTGTCTTCTTGTCTTTCTTTTGCCCCAAGACTGCCCCCACAGCATAGTCACTAGCGTCGCACATGACTTCGAAGGGTAGACTCCAATCTGGTGGTTGAACTATTGGGGCACTAATGAGCTCTTCCTTCAGTCTTTTAAAGGCTTCTAGGCATTCTTCATCGAAGTGGAAGATGATCTCCTTGCACAGCAGCTTGGTCAGTGGTCTAGCTATTTTGGAGAAGTCTTTGATGAACCTTCTGTAGAAACCAGCATGGCCAAGGAAGCTTCTAATGTCTTTAACTGTTTTTGGTGGAGCTAACTTCACCATCACCTCTATCTTCGCCTGATCCACTTCAATGCCTCTCTCTGAAATCTTGTGCCCAAGTACAATCCCTTCTTTAACCATGAAGTGGCACTTCTCCCAATTTAGCACAAGGTTGGTATCTTCACATCTCTGTAGGACCCTGCACAAGTTTGACAAACAAGCAGAAAAAGAGGATCCGTAGACAGAGAAATCATCCATGAAAACCTCCACTACATCCTCAATGAGATCTGAGAAGATAGACATCATGCACCTTTGAAAGGTTGCTGGAGCATTACATAACCCAAATGGCATCCTTCGATAGGCAAAGGTACCATAGGGGCATGTGAAAGTTGTCTTCTCTTGATCATTGGGATGTATTGGGATTTGGAAGAACCCTGAATACCCATCAAGAAAGCAATAATATGGATGGTTTGCAAGCCTCTCAAGCATTTGATCAATGAATGGCAATGGAAAGTGATCCTTCCTAGAGGCTGAGTTAAGTTTTCTATAATCAATACACATCCTATGGCCTGTTACAGTTCTAGTGGGTATTAATTCATCATTTTCATTTTTAACCACAGTAATACCACCTTTCTTTGGGACTACATGCACAGGGGATACCCAATTACTGTCTGAGATAGGATATATAACATCAGCATCCAAAAGTTTGATAATCTCTTTCTTAACAACTTCTTTCAGATTTGGGTTCAATCTTCTTTGGTGCTCTATAGAACTCATTGATTCATTTTCAAGATGTATCCTATGTGTGCACAATGAGGGTGATATCCCTTTAATATCGTCTAGTGAGTACCCTATTGCCTTTCTATATTTTCGAAGTTCTTTCAAGAGTGCAAGCAATTCAATTTCATTGAGTTCACTACTCACTATGACAGGATATGTGTTGTTGGGTCCAAGAAAGGCATACCTGAGCCCCTTGGGGAGTGGCTTAAGGTCGACTTTGGGAGCCTTGAGTTCACTCCAATCATCCTCTTGGACAGCGACCGAGGAGACATGTTGATCAGTTTGTGGCAGTTCCAGGAACATGCCTTCATCGACTAACTCTTCATGGTAATTGAGAAGCTTCTGATACTCCAAGCTCACTCCATCTTCAATGAGCTGAGCCTCTTTGTTTATGGTGAGAGCATGTTGTAGGGAGTCTTCCAGTGCTAACTCTTCTAGGTACTCATCAGCAAGGGCTTCCATCTGATCAATGTAGAACATCTGCCCTTCAATGGTGGGTTTCTTCATCACGTCCTTGATGTCAAAGTGAAGAGTGTTTCCTTCCCCCAAGTGAAGAGCTATCTTGCCATCTTTCACATTCACAATGGCTCCAGCAGTAGCTAAGAATGGTCTTCCAAAAATTAGGGGATCTCTAGGCTCTTCATCCATCTCCAAGACCACAAAATCGGTAGGAACCTCATAGTCCCCAATCATGACTGGAAGGTCTTCCAAGATTCCTACGGGGAGCTTCACAGAGCGATCAGCCAACACCAATGATATCCTACACTTCTTGTATTGTGTAAAACCTAGCTTCTTTGCAACAGAAAGAGGCATCAGGCTTACACTTGCTCCCAAGTCACACAAACATTTTTCAAAGGTCAATGGACCTATGGCACATGGCAAGGTGAAGCTGCCTGGATCTTCTAGCTTCCTTGGTATGGATAATCTCTTGATGATGGCACTGCACTCGTGAGTAAGAACCGTCATGCCCTCCATTTCTTTTTTCTTCTCAGCTACAACATCTTTCAAGAATTTGCTATATTGAGGAACAAGCATAAATGCATCAATGATTGGCATTGTGATCTGCACTTCACTCATCTGTTTCTCAAAGAGTGCCTTGTACTTCTCGAGCAGCTGCTTCTTGAATCGTCCCGGAAAGGGTAACTTTGGCTCATAAGGAGGTGGCATGAATGGAGTTGGTTTGGTGGTGGTGGCAGCATCATTCTTGTTCTCAACTGGTTTCTCCTCTCTCACCTTTCTTTTTCCTTTGGCTTCCACTATTTTCTCCATTATCTCCTCATCTGTCTTCTCATCTACAATGACCACTTCATCATCAACATTAATGGCGACCTCCCCACCTTGATTCTCATCATCCTTGAGGAGAACTCTCCTTGGTAGTTGCCTTCCACTTCGAAGTGTGATGGAGTGCATTGTCTCCTTTGGGTTTTGCTCTGATTTTCCAGGGAGTGATCCCATAGAACGTTGTGAAGTGGAGGCGAAAGAAGCGAACTGATTCTCCAAGTTCCTGATTTTGGTGTTGAGCTCGCTGTAAGTCCCTTCAATTCGTGAATTCATTGTCTTCAGTTCATCTTTGATCTCCATCTTAGTTGAAGTGGTAGTTTCAAGTATTTGCTTGAGCATTGTCTCCATACTTGTGTTTTGTTGTGGTGGTTGTGATGAGCTGGCTTGGCTTTGAGCATACTGGTTGCTTTTGTTGTTGAAGCCGGGTGGGTATGTTTGCTTTTGTTGATATCCTCCTTGTTGATTGTTGTATGCTGGTTTTTGCTGGTAGTTGTTTTGGTAGTGCTGGTTGTTGCTGTAGTTTCCTTGGTCTCTTGGTTGGTAAGGAAAGTTTGTATCTTTCTTGTACCATGCACCATTGGCATTGATGTAGCACACCTCTTCTTCATTCAACATTGGAGTTGGGGTTTGGCCTTGGTTTCCCACATAGTTGACTTGTGCATGAGTGTTTCTCTCCTTGAGCAGCATGTCCATCTTCTCTTGTAGGGCTTTTAGTTCCTTCTTGGTGGAAGCATCTTCATTTGCTCCTCCTCTGTTGTGCCTATCATACTCATCATTGTATATTGAGTCACTGTGAGCCATGTTCTCGACCAGCTCCCAAGCATCTTCTTCAGTTCTTCCCAAGTAGTGACCATTGCTGGCAGTATCTAGGCGGCTTCTATGAGTAGGTAAGATTCCTCTATAGAATATGTTGAGTAGGTTGGTCTTGTTGAAGCCGTGGTGCGGGCATTGTGCTTGATACCCTCTAAATCTGTCCCATGCTTCACCAAAGCTTTCTAGATGCATCTGCTTGAATCCTGTGATGTCACTCCGTAACTTGGCAGTCCTTGCATTTGAGAAAAACTTGTTAAGGAAAGCTTCTGTGCATTCCGCCCAAGTGGTAATGGAGTCACTTGGGAGGTTCTTCTCCCATATGTGTGCCTTTCCTCCAAGTGAGAATGGAAACAATCTTAGCTTCAATGCATCTTCTGAAACTCCATTGGTCTTTGTGGTGTCACAATATTTGTTGAAGTGATGCAAGTGATCTATTGGATCCTCCAAGGGCAGACCATTGTACTTGTTTCCTTCTATCATGTTGATTAAGCTTGCCTTGATTTCGAAGTTGTTGTTTCCCACAGCTGGTGCACGAATTCCCAAGCTACTCCCATGGATATGTGGCTTATCAAAGGTGCCAATGCCTTGTGGTTGGCGGATTTGATGTTGTGGCCTAAGGTGTGCAGCTCCTTGACCAGGTCCTCCTTGATCAGCTCCAAGAGGGACTCCTTGGTTGTGTTGTCTATGATCATCAACTCCATAGACACCTTCAGGTTGGTTTTGGTTCCTCTCCATCTCCAGCCCCAATCTATGCAAGTGGGCTTGCTTTTCTCTTTCTTTTCTCTGTCTTCCCAACTCTCTTTCTAAGGCTTTGATGTTGTCTACTCTTGGTGCAAGATTAGTTGTTCCTTTGCTTCTTAAGTTCATGCACCTGTCATCCAAAGAGAGATGAAGATAGAGAATTAGTAACTTAAAAATGAAAAATAAGACTTAGTCTCAAGTAATGACCAAATCCTAATGTCAAAATCAAAACTAGAGTATGGCAACGGCGCCAAAACTTGATGTGGGATAAGTTTAATCCTTAAGTTGTTGTAGTACTTAAGGTGTCAATCCAAACTCTAGTGATTCTAAGCACTAAGAATACAGATCATTTGGCTTAATCTAAGTGCAATCAAATGAGGTTTGTTGTAGCAGGAAACAATGTGAAATGATCAAGTTTTAATACAAATTAAACAAAGAAGAACCAATGGGTACTTAGGTAATCGATTTCAGGGTGGTAGTTCTAAATCAAGGTGTCTAACTTCAAACAAACATATCTTTCTATAGGCCTAGAACTCATTCAATATAGGTTAATCCACTTTCGATGGTAGAAACCCTTATGCAATTATGAACTAAACATCAACTTCCGTTCGTTTTGTTCACTCAAACATACATTAAGATTTAGTCTACTAGCCACCTAGCAATCTAAACATCAACTTCCGTTCGTTTTGTTTACTAGAGCATTACTAAGTTATTTCAAGCATTATGCAAACACTTTCGATGCCCTACAAACACTTAGGATCTAGATTAAAATGGCCAAAATCAATCTAGCATTAAGAACACTTAGTAAGCATAGAAATTTAAGTACTTTACCATTAGAACATCTTAACTCTTTTCTAACCACCCATTAATCTACCTAACCCATTGATCCTATGGATGACTACTCACTAATCATTTTGTTTACACTTAATCCCATGATGGATAGAAGCATAATCAAGATGATATAATATATGAAAATAAGAATCAGAATGTAGATGAAGAGAATAGCTAAAGAAAACAAGACTTTATAACATAAACTTCAAGAACACTTAAGAACAATTGTTTTCAAACAAGAACTTAAAATAGAATGCAAAACAAGACTTAAAATGAAAGTGATAGACTCTATTAGACAGAAGAAGACTGAGAAGGAGATGGTGTGTTTTGCCATGGGGTTTGGGGTTCTATTTATAGGTGAAGAACAACCCACCCCCCATGTTACAAAGTTAAGATCTAGATCTAAAATAAAACACACTCATTGATGTTTCTTCCACTTTATCCCATTTGCACACACCTTTTGACCCTTTACAAGGCAAATGTAAACTTGGCTCTTCAGAAAAGGTAGAGAAAGTTAGGCCACTTGATCCACCAAACTCGTCCAGCACATGAAAAAGTGACACAGGCTGTCTGGATCGATCGATCTGTTTTTGCCCGAAACCAGATCGATCGATCCGTGTGTATTTCTTCGAGCACACGTTATATTCAAAGTCCCGATCGATCGATCCATTTTTTTGGTATAAATGGATCGATCGATCCATGTCCAAATCGATCGATCTGGAATTCAGATCGATCGATCACTTTTCCCATTTGCCCTCGGCTTTCTTGGATCGATCGATCCAGTTTTCCATCAAAAACGGATCGATCGATCCAAGTCTCTTTTTGCTCCTTTTGTGTTCTAATCATCTCCAAAAATCCAAATAGCTCATCCAACACCTACAAGATGCAAATGAACATGTAATAGACTCTAAATGTAAATAAATGTAAGATTAATGCATGAATATATATGAAAATACCAAGCTAAAACTATGCAAAATCACAACACATCAATGTATCACTAGGTTTAATCCTCACTCCCCCTCATGAACATACTTAATTTTCGTGATGCTTAGGACAATAAAGCCTAATGAGTTCCCCTTGTGTACATTTTACACAACGTGAGATCTTATGGGATAACTCTGGTGCCTTTGCAATAGCAATCAAGTTTTTAGACATGGATGGCTAATCCAGTCATGCCATTAGGTGTAATTTCGTGGGTATACCAATTTGGGTATCCATGGCTCTTTTTGCCTCTTAACATACTGATCCTTAGCATAGTTTTGATCAGTAGAGTACATTAGTATAGTCCTGGGCGGTTTTTATTTCAAATCTTTCGTAGGAATCCGATTTTTTCCTTTCTTACCTATTGTTTCTCATTTGGGGAAACCATTTATACTTAATCTTTATAATTCAATGGGTCTCATGGGTGAATATAGATCATTTGGATCTCTCTAGCCCTTTAGGCATTGCCTTGGCCATAGTTCTTTTAACTAGGCAACTATACTCTTTAATCTTTTGTACTCATCTTTATAAAGTATGAATCTTATAATATAGACTTTATGATTTAATTTTCGTTTTTTTTTTAAATTAATTTTTGAATTTTTTTTTTCGAAATTTTCCATAAATAGGTGCTTTGTATAATAATAATAATAATAATAATAAAACTTATTCATTTCATAATATAGAGTTTAAAACAAAGCACCGCAGGAAATTAAAAAAAAAATGACAAGGAAATTAAAAAAAAAATCACAAAGCTTTCTATTTCAAGATGTCTAAAAGCTTATAATTTTAGTCTAGGTATAAACCGGCCTCACAATCCATATGTTGCCATGCAGGCTCCTTGGATTCCTCCTTATCATTTGTAGGAGGTCTCATCTGGTCGAGTGTTTGAGACTCCATTTGGTCGAGTGTTTGAGACTCCTCATGGTCAGTGTATGAGCCGGCCATATCTTCCATATATTGGCGAGCAGCTGCCTCGGATTCCTCTTTTTCATTTAGAGGAGGACTTATCTCACTGTTTCTTTGCTCAATGTATCTTTTCTTGAGCTTATCAAATCTGCTGATGATATCTTTTGTTTCATGTTTCCATTGTTCCTTTTCCAATAGATATGACAATAGGTCACTATAGGTTGTGAAACTCTTAGCCTTATGTGATAACAACATTTCCTTTGGATGGAATGTGGAGTAGGTTTTATAGATTAGATCCCCATCTGTTATCACTTCATCACATAGTTCAAAACTATAGGCTATTTTCATTAAAGCAGAATTGTATTGGTCCACGGATTCAAAATCCTGGAATCTGAGATCCTTCCATTCATTCATGGTCTTTTGCCATAATGACATTGAATATATGGAATTTATTTCTTTCCAAAGGTCGAAAGGATCCTTAATATTTTGATATTGATTTCTCAGCTCATCAGTGAGATGAAGGCGCATAATAGTTATGGCTCTGTTCTTTTCACTTTCAATTGAATTGTAGCCATCAATGATGCATCTCCCGAGTCCTTTAGACTTTAGGGCAATTGTAGTGTTCATGACCCATTCAAGATAATTATCTCCAAATGGAGTTAGGTCAGTATATTCTGTGAAGTCAAATTTCCACATCTTAAATCATTAATAGACCCATACTTTTAGATATATAATGATTTTATTTTTATTATTTGTATATATTTTTATATATATATAGGATAATATATTTTTATTTTTCTTTGTTATATATATATCTCAATAATGCTTTATATATATATATATATTTTCGTAAACGATCAACGATCATCAATAATAAACGGGTGCAAACAAATTTTGTAAACGATCAATGACATGCTTGTCGTGCAAGGCACATTAAAAAAAATCGGTTTTGACATTTATCACTCAAACTATTATGCAGGCAAGATCAAGACGAGACGAACTATACAATCATGACGGTATAAGCTCCGTTTTCAAATCAAGACAATCCGGTTTTAAGGAGGTTTCAAGGCCTCGATATAATGCAAGCAAGTTCGAGCAAGATCCGTATGATGCAAGCGAGTTCGTGAATCAATGAGGATGAGTTCATGGTGGCATAGTACAATACGTGAGAACACAATATACTTAAGGGTTTCAAGGCCTCGATTGTAGACTTATATCAATAAAAACGCATTACAAGCAACACAAGAAGGTTTCAAGGCCTTTCTCGGTTCTCAAGTTCAAGTTCAATCAAGCATCAATCAAGGTTATGTCCGATTTATACTTATGCTTAAGTTTCATTGGTTTTATGATGATGAACAAAACAAATATCAAGCCGGTTTCAAAACAATTGTTAATAGACTTAAGAGCTACCAAATACGATGAGTTTTTAAGTGAAAATAATCAAAAAGGCATCAATCAAAGTGGTTTCAAGGTGGTCAAAACATAGTAAGCTCTCGGTTCAGTTCAAACAAAACAATTAAGCTCTCGGTTGTAAAGATGATACTTGCAGGTTAAAAAAATCGATCAAGCTTGCAGGTTCTATACATGCTTTAATCTAGTGTGTAGCTTTAGTACAAACAAAAAATCATCAAGCGTTTATCAAGGCGAGCTTAATTTTTGAAGTTATTTATAATACCATGCCACTTTCTTAAAATAGATAAATCAACAGTAAAACATGTGTCACATGTGTATCTATACTACTAAAGCAAAATCCCTAATAGGATTATGCTCTTAATTTTTGAAGTTATTTATAATACCATGCCACTTTCTTATTTCGATTTTCTTATAATTAGTTTATATCCAAATCTAAACAAATATATTATAGCATTTTGAAAGAAGTCATTTCTGTATATTTTCTTCTCTCTTATATTAAACTAATTAATACCTAATATTAAAGAACCAGCGAAAATAATATAAATTTATCTATACTATTAAAGCAAAATCCCTATTAGGATTATGCTCTTAATTTTTAAAGTTATTTACAATATCTATGCCGATTCCTTATTTGAATTTTCTTATAATTAATTTCTATCCAAATCTAAACAAATATATTATAGCATTTTGAAAGTCATTTCCGTATATTCTCATTTTCTTATATTAAACTAATTAATACCTAATATAAGAGAACCAGCGAAAATAATATATATTTATGTTGATATTTTAAATTTAATGTTAACTATTGTCCTAATATTTAGGAATAACGAAATGAACACCTTAAAAATATTTTTTATTTTTTAAATAATATATTCGAATCGGAGCCTGCAATTTTAAGGAGCATCTACTCTATTAATTTAGAGTCCTATTTGAAAATACCGTGGCATAATTTTTTTGCACCTATTAAAAATGTTGTGTCCAACAATAAAAACAGTTATGATATTATCATTTTATTACACGATATTTTTTACAAATATGATGAGATCTACTTAAACTAAACCAACAACATATAAAATACTAGACCAACTAAACTAACGACTTATTATTAAATTACATTAGACCTATTAGACCTCAACAATACAAGACTCTCCATTATGAAAACAAAATTTTCAATATAGAATGAATCATCATCGATTTATAACATGTTGTTTATACTATGACTAATATTTTGTAGAGTCGTCATTTACCTCAAACATAGTTTACTATATGCAAATAGTTACATAATAGTTTATTATATTTCAAATAACATACTACCATGACTACTCTATTACGTTTCTACCAAATCTTACTCATAAAAGAACTCATAAGAAGAACCCATAAAAAAACATAGTTTAATAGGTGCGAAAACTTACATATTATGTTAATTATGTTTATATTACATACTATCATGACTCTACTCGAATATTGTTCTACCAAATTTAATATAGATTTGAATTCAATAGCGTAAATCTATTGATATCAGAGTTCGGAAATATCATCCTTTATTTTAGGAATTCTTATTCTACAAGACTACAACAAACCTAACCATAAGTATTAGTCATAATCTATCTAATAGATAATTAATATATATATTTTATAAAACACAATCAAAAGAAACTAACAACTCCGAATATATTTAAATTATAAACTACCAAATTTAAAATATGACGATTTAGAGATAAAAATCTAACCAAAACATATCCAAAATAGATTTACGTAAACAGAATCAAAAGAAACTAAAAACTCCGAATGAATTTAAATTATAAACAACTACCAAATCAAAAATATTTGGATTTAGAGATAAAAATGTAATCAAAACATATCCAAAATATCCGTACTACTCGATTTTATTGGTCTTTGAAGGTATATATTTGAACTGACCTTATAGAATATAACTGCAATAATTATAAGACCATCTCCATTCATAAGAACCTCTATGGGGTTCTTAATTTTTTTTTTTTTTTACTTTTTCTGATTTTTTTAAAAAAAAAATTAAAAAATAAAATAAACCAATCGTGGACCGCCACGTGGCAGTGGGGTCCGCGAAACAGTGCAAGAGACGGTTCTAAACTAAGGGTTTTTAGAAACCGGTTCTTAAAAAAAGTGGTGGGACCCACCACCTTTTTGGGTTAAGAACCCCTTAAGAGCCCCTTGATGGACATGCTCTAAATGCAACAAACATGCGTAATGATCTTATAGAATAGAGCTTTAATATTTTTTCTAGACTACAATTATTTTAATCGATCTACTATTTAATAGATTAGATACAAATGAAACATAATAAATATTTCTAACTATATTCCATTATATTTTAAAATAACAAACAGAATTTTAAAAACAGTATATAATATTAGATGCTTTATTGTTTCAAAATCGTGTTATATTGCTTTTAAAAATAAAAACTGTTTTTATTTTTATAATTGATATCCCTGTAAATTATGAAAATCTAATGAACTATATCAATAGATAATTATGCCATTACGAATATACTTAAAATCTAAGCATATATACCAATTTGTTGTTACAAAATCTAAAATATATTTGGTTATGATATCTTAAATCTAAACAAAATTATATGAAATTTAATTAATAATAAACGTGATCCACTATAATATTCCGAAAACAAAAATATAATCCCTTATTTTAGATTTCCTTAAACTACAAAATCACTAACCATAAAGACTATATATACGTACAACTCCATTGCATTTTTAATCACAACACACCTTACACCTTAGACGTTCACGTACACCATTCTAATGTCTTCTCTCCCTGTCTCTTTGCTAAGCAAGCTAAGACCATACAAAGATACTTGGAAAGTTCATCTCAAACCTATTCATCTATGGAAACAAACCTCTACTCAGGCTGGTGATTCCTAAATATATTTTGAAAACTATTTTGAAACAATACTATGTTTCTTAGTTATTCTTACTACTTAAAAGTCAAAATCTATTGTTCTGTTGTAGGCATAGTCGGACAAGCTATAGATGTTGGGGACATCAACGTGGTTCAAGTCAACAGAAATGACAGGAAGAAGTTGGAATTTCTACTCATGGACTCAAAGTAATATTACTTTCTTTGTTAATTCTACTCCATTAAATTTAAAAACTAACATGATATTGTCATAATCCATTTTTGCAGTGAGCAAACCATACAATGTTGTCTGTGGGGTCAGTTCGCAGATCAGGTTTTCAACGCATTCAAAGAAGCTGCAGGAGAAAAGGTCATATGTTTGATCAGATTTGCAAAAATATCTGAGTACAAAGGTAGTATTGTATAATGCATACGTAGATATAACTTTTGGTTTATATGTTAGTATATTATAATTTCAAATTCATTTTGTAGGTGAAGTGCAAATTACCAATGCATTTGATACATCCAAAGTTATCATAAATCCAAAAGGACCTCAGTTTGATTGCTTCAAGTTCATGTACATTTTTATATATAGATTCTACAAACTTGGTACATTATAAAGTTTATAATAACTTCTCTATTATTTTGCTAATACGATTTTCCTGTAATATAGGAACCCATGCACTGATCTTGCTTTCACTTCTCTGGGTGATGCAAGTGTTGTGAAAATAAAATCGAAAAAGAAAAAAGATGAATGGAACACTTTCCCAGAAAGATTACTCTCAGAAATACGACTTTCCTATGAGGTTTTTAATATTGTTCATAAAATGTTGTTATGATTTTGCTCTGTTTACTTCAAATTATAATAAAGTCAAACTAAATCAAACAACCTTACCATAACAGATTGAAAAGTGTCGTGTTAAAGCAATAGTGTGTGCAATTGACACTGATTGGGCTTGGTATTACTTTGGATGTACGAGATGCAACAAGAAAGTGACAAAAATCAGAAAAAAATGAGTCTTCCAAGTCCATTCAGCCGGTGAAACCTCTATGGCGTTGTGATAAATGCCGATGCAATGTGACTAACGTGGCACCAAAGTAATGTCTTATCTCTCTTTCTCTCTTTATATATATATTGCATTATTAAGAATATATGAATCTTAAATTTTATTATTATTTTTTGTTGTATTCTGCTCTTTTTCATTTAAAGGTACAAATTGCATCTCATCATAAAAGATGACACAGATCAAATTAAGATCATGTTACTTGATGAACAAGCTGCTATAATTGTTGGACAACCTGCTGATGACCTATTAGAAGGCTCTTTTGATGAGGTACATTGAATATATATGTTTAGAGTCTAACTATTAACATTGGTTTCTATACTAATTTGTCCAATCTATTATATTAAGATGGAAGATCCTGAAACATTACCTGATGCGTTAAAAGCTTTAGTAGGACAAACATATCAATTTGGTGTTTGTGTTAACAAAGACAATATTGACTATGGAGCTGAGATTTATTTGATTGGTAAAACATGGACTGCTGCTGAAATTCTAAAAATAGAATCAGATCGTCAAATACAAAAAATTGAATCAGAAGCAGACACTTCATCTCAGGTTAACCCATCTTCATATGATAATTCAGCGATCAGGTTAGGTTATTATATATAGAAATATATTGATTTATTTTTTAATTGTAAGTTTAAATTTACTTATTTGTACAAACCAATGTCTTTGGATTTATTTTATAGGTTTATTCCATTGATGCTAACAGTGACGCTGGGACTGAATCGTTTTCAACACCTTTGTCAAAACGCAAAGCAGAAAATGATATGCAAGACCTCACATCTACTTCTAAAACACAAAAGAGCAAGATGATCAAGTTGGAGAAGTTATCTCAAGATTAGTTTATTTGGAGACCTAATAAGTGGGAACACACCATGTTCTTGCACATTTTTATGTTTCAAAATGTCATTTCTCTGAGTTTTTTTTCGTTCAAATAATTTGGTACTTTATCTTATGCTATTGTGGTTTCTTATGAATTTTTTGACTAATCAATAAAATTATGTTATTTCGATGTTTTTAGTACTTTGAATGAACCAACTTCTGTCTCAGATTAACTTTTTGATTAAAAATAAACCAATTTCTGTATCAGATTCTCTTGATTTACTTAATTACATTCTTTTATTTTATTGTAATTAACATCTCAAAATTTACATGTGTATAAAGTCTACGAACAAATAAATAATATGCATGTTTAAGATTAAATGTTTAGCTCAAAAATTTTGAGTCCATAATTTGTGAAATAATCCATGAAAATATTTGATATTTAATATTCTACTACCCGGAATATAAATTTATACGTTGAATCTTGAACTTTTTTTTTATTTTTTTAGCTATTCTATATATTTATTTGAAAATATCGCTACAATCTATAACAAAAAGATTCAATATCCGTTAGGTTCAATGTTATCATTATTTGTTGGGATATACTGAACCTTATCAATAAGCCAAACTATGAGATGATTAACCTGAAGCCATTAAAGGTAACACGACAAATAAACACTCTAATTTCATTTTCTATGTTTGAATGTTTTGTTTTTGTTTTATAGTGATTTCAGAGTATGGCAAGAAGAAAACGTGAACGTGACGATGCCGTTAGAAATGCACAAGCAGATTCTCAGAATGTACCACTAACCTCTGTTTTTAGCAGAGTATTTGAAGATGTTACAAATCGACCTTTAGCATCACCATCACCACCCAAACATGGAGTCGAGGGAGGACTTGAATCTAAATTTAAAAGAAGAAATTTAGTTGGTATCAATCTTAATTCTGATAAACATACACAATTTATCCTTACGTAATGTATCAGGTACTGATAAAGAAAATTATGACCAGAAGTACCATCACACACAATTTCCTTTCATAATTTGTCAGGTACTAATAAAGAAAGTTATGACCTCTCTTCAAACACACGATGGAGTCTATCATGTACCCAACCACTTTTGTAATCCAGAAATGGCAATGCATAATGTGTTTGTCCGTGCTTTTTTATAGTGGTTATATGTTTTTTCTGATATCATCATTATAATTTCACAGCAACACATGACTATTTAATGGGATCGTCTTCAAGTCAAGTTACATCTATTGGAGATCTCAGCAATAGCAAGGAAAGTGATCTAACTACTATGTCTCTCCAAGAAGAACATTATGATAATGATGATTTTGATCTGAGTTGTTCAGAATATGAAAACTCTTCGCAAGGTAAAGAGCAAAGTAGTGAATGATATGTTGTTTGTTATAAATTGAGTTTAAACTAATTCTTTATTTTTCTGAAGGCACAGTAGGAGATGATGATTGTCTGGAACATGATTCAGTTACTCACAAAGATGATTTCTGTTCTGATCCAATTCAGCCAGTGGAGTTACACAACAAATCTAAGCAGACTACTCAGAAGTATTCTGATCGTGTTATGTCAGTAGCAGCTCTGTTTAAGGAAGCTTTCTCATGCTCCGAGTTTAAAAGTAACAGATGGGAAAATACAGAATTTGGTAAGATGATACAAAGATAAAATCTGTACATAAGAAACATGACTAACATCATCCTCATATAGACTATGTATATGAAGGAGATCCAACATATTCTTGTGATTACTGTGGAGCTATAATGTGGTTTGGTGAACGCATCAACAAGACCAAATATGCCAAGAAACCTACATTCACATTGTGTTGTATGCAAGGTCAAGTTCAATTGCCACTTTTAAAAAAGCCCCCAGATGTTCTTGAAAAGCTTTTAACTGGAGATGACCGTCTCAGCAAGCATTTTCAGAAAAATACCAGAGCATATAATATGGCATTTTCTTTTACATCACTTGGTGGGAAAGTTGAAAATTCATGCAAAAAAGGGAAAGGGCCAAATATGTTCCTAACTTCAAGGGGAAAATTATCATCTAATGGGCAGTTTAACACCAAACCAAAGGGAGAAAGCCAAATTTGGACAACTCTATATTGTGGACACTGAAAATGAGACTGAAAACAGATCTAATGCTCTAAGGTAAGATTACATTTTATACGTTTAGATAACTTTTAAGGCCTTTGAGGTCCTTATATTAAAAGAATCTACACTGTTTATTTATTGCAGAAACGGAAAAAATGCTCGGAACAGATCTAAAAGGGATGGTTTGAAGCCCGAAGTCATTGAAGCTTTGATCCAAATGTTAAATGGTGTCAATCCATATGTTGAGCAATTCAGATCAGCTAGAGAGAGATTTGATATGAATCCTGATGATACTTTTCATATGAGAATTGTCAGTGATCGTGTTAAGGATGGTAGAACATATAACACACCTACAGCTTCTGAAGTTGCAGCATTGATTCCTGGGGATTTTCAATTAGGAATGGATCAGAGAGATATTGTTCTACAACATAAATCAGGAAAACTTGCAAGGATTGATGAAATTCATATTTCATATCTTGCTCTACAATATCCTCTAATCTTTGTATATGGTGAGGACGGTTTTAGAATTGGGATTAAGAAAGGAGAAACTGAAGCTACAAAGAAGCTGAAAAAGAAAAATATTAGCATGAGACAGTTTTATGCTTTTCGTATTCAAGAACGAAAAGAAGAGTCTAATGTTCTCCTCTATTCAAGGCGCCTATTTCAGCAGTTTCTGGTTGATGGTTATACTACAATAAAATCAAATAGACTGCGATATTTGAGGCTTAATCAGTCATGTCTTCGATCAGATAGCTATGATTCTATTAAAGAGTCTAAAAATGCAGGTAACATTGACATGAATGAACAAGGACAACAGTTCGTGATACCTGCTACTTTTACAGGTGGTCCTAGATATATGAGGAACAACTATTTGGATGCCATGGCTATTTGTAGGCATTTTGGATTTCCGGATCTTTTCATAACATTTACATGCAATCCGAAATGACCAGAAATTACAAGATATCTACAGAAACGTGGTTTGAATTCAGATGACAGACCAGATATTATGTGTAGGATCTTCAAGCTGAAACTTGATTCTTTGATGAATGATTTAACCAAGAAGAACATATTGGGAAAGACGGTTTCATGTAAGTTATTTTGACTTAAAAAGTTTAAATACGTTTTTTAATATATAATCTATTAAGCAGACAACTAAGATTTTCTTACTTTGTTTTTTAATTTATTTCAGCCATGTATACTATCGAGTTTCAAAAAAGGGGTTTGCCACATGCTCATATTCCCCTTTTTATGCATCCTTCTTCCAAATTTCCAACTACTGATGACATTGACAAGATCATCTCAGCTGAGATTCCAGATAAAAAAGAAGATCCTGATCTTTATAATGTCATTAAAGATATGATGATTCATGGTCCATGTGGAGCTGCTAATATGAATTCTCCATGTATGGAAAACAGGAAATGTTCTAAGTTATTTCCTAAACCGTATACTTCAGAGACTTCTATTAACAAAGATGGGTTTCCGGTTTACAAGCGACGTGAGCAATCTGATCGTTATGTTGAGAAGAATGGTATCAAATGTGACAACAGATGGATTATCCCTTATAACAAGAAACTCTCTCTTCGTTACAGAGCTCACATTAATGTGGAATGGTGTAACCAAGCTGGTTCAATAAAGTACTTATTTAAGTACATTAATAAAGGACCCGATCGTGTTACTGTTGCAGTGGAACCACCAAATAGTGTTGAATCAAACGTTGGGCAAGGAGGTATACGAGATGGTGGGCAAGGAAGTGTGCAAGAAGGTGAACAAGGAAGTGGCGAGAAAAAAAAGAATGAGATAAAAGACTTCTTTGACTACAGGTAAATTGTCAACTTTCTGAGATTCAATTTTGTATTTATTATGATATAATAACATGGTCGTTTAGATATTAATGCAAGATTGATCTCAAATGATTTTTTTTTATTTATTAAATAGATATGTATCAGCTTGTGAAGGAGCTTGGAGAATATTCAAATTTCCTATTCATTATCGTTCAAACTCTGCTGAGAAGCTGAGTTTCCATCTACCTGGGAAGCAACAAATTGTTTTCAAAGGCAAGGACAAGATGGAGGCTGTTATTACTCGGAAACTCATTGAAAATACGATGTTTTGGCATGGTTTGAGTTGAATAAAGTTGATTCATTTGCTAGAACTCTCACTTACATTCAAATACCAAACTACTACACTTATAACAAGAGCAAAAAGAAGTTCAACAGAAGAAAACAAGGATTCAGTGTTGGAAGAATCAATTACGCTCCACGGAAGCAAGAAGATGCATATTTTCTTCGAGTTCTGTTGAACGTTGTCAAATGCCCTACTACTTATGATGACATTAAGACTTACAACAATGTCACTCACAAGAGCTTCAAAGATGCGTGTTATGCCCGTGGATTGTTGGATGATGACCAGGAGTATATTGATGATTTAGTAAGGCAGAGTTTTGAGAATAGTGGTAGCTATCTACGTCAACACTTTGTTATAATGCTTCTTTCTCTCAGCTTATCTCAACCTGAGGTTGTATGGGAGAAAACTTGGGAACTGTTATCAGAAGACATTGAGTATAATATGAGACGTTTTAATCGGCCAGGTATGATGTTTGTTTATATTGTTCATTGTTTTGTATTAGGGAGGCTGATATGAAATTAACTACTGAATATTTTTTTGTCATTGATTAATTTGTAAACAGGACTAATGATGAGTGATGATGACAAAAAGCAATATGCTCTGGAAGATATAGACATGCGTTTGAAAAGGAACGGTAGTTCTTTATCATCTTTTAGTTCAATGCCGAAGCTACGTAGTGATCATGTCTCTAAGCGTAATTCAAATGTCCTGATCATTGATGAGCGTAGCTATAATCGGGACGAATTGCTAGCAAGTCATGATCGAGATTTTCCAAAAATGACTAACGAGCAGAAGGAAATTTACAATGAGATTATGAGTGATGTTATAGAAGACAAAGGTGGAGTATATTTTGTCTATGGATTTGGTGGGACATGCAAAACATTTCTCTGGAGATTACTATCTTCTGCCATTAGATCTAAAGGAGATATTGTTTTTAATGTTGCATCTAGCGGAATTGCTTCTCTATTGCTACATGGTGGTAGGACAGCACATTCAAGGTTTGGAATTCCTATAAATCCTGATGAGTTTACAACATGTTCAATGGCTCATGGAAGTGATCAGGCCAATTTGGTAAAGGAAGCCTCTCTTATCATATGGGATGAAGCACCAATGATGAGCAAACACTGCTTTGAATCATTGGATAGAAGCTTGAATGATTTAGTAAAGAATGAAAGCAACAAGCCATTTGGTGGAAAGGTTGTTGTTTTTGGAGGTGATTTCAGACAAGTACTTCCTGTAATACATGGAGCTGGTCGGGCAGAAATTGTGTTAGCTGCACTTAATTCGTCATATCTTTGGGAACATTGTAAGGTTTTAAAACTTACACAGAACATGCGGCTTTGTTCTAATGGCTTAACAATTGAAAAGGAGAAGGATCTTAGGGAATTTTCTCAGTGGATATTAGATGTTGGCAATGGGAAAATTGCAGAGCCTAATGACGGTGAAACTCTAATCGATATACCTGAAGAGTTTCTTATTACAAATTCTAAGGATCCAATCGCAGATATAAGTCATGAAGTGTATGGAGATTCATCTTCATTGCAAGAGGTTAAGGATCCAATGTTTTTTCAAGAGCGGGCAATCCTATGTCCAACGAACGAAGATGTCAATTTGATTAATGAGCATATGTTAGATAAACTTGATGGTTAGTCCTAATTTTCCTTTTTCACGTTTTTCTTATTTTAATAATACTAATTTTTTGGTAAATTATATTGTTTTTTCAGGTGAAGGGAAGATCTATAAAAGTTGTGATAGTATAGACCCTTCTGACAAAAAGTCTGTCAACAATGAAGGGCTTAGTACAGATTTTCTAAACAGTATTAAAGCTTCTGGATTACCTAATCATAGCCTAAGGTTGAAGGTGGGTTGTCCTGTGATGTTGTTAAGAAATATAGATCATACAGAAGGGTTGATGAATGGAACCAGACTTCAGATTACCCAGCTGATGGATTTTATGATTGAAGCGAGAGTTCTAACTGGAACAAAGGTTGGTGACAAAGTGTTTATATCTAGGCTACTGATTCAACCATCAGATAAAAGACTCCCATTCAAGATGCGGCGAAGACAATTACCATTGGCTGTGGCATTTGCCATTACCATCAACAAAAGTCAAGGACAATCTCTTTCGGAAGTTGGACTTTTTCTTCCTAGACCAGTTTTCTCTCATGGACAGCTCTATGTCGCTATTTCTAGAGTAACATCAAAGAAAGGATTGAAAGTGTTGATTGTTGACAAAGATGGTAAGCCCCAATGCAAGACAATGAATGTTGTTTTTAAAGAAGTCTTCAACAACCTTGAATAGTTTCAAGTTTGGTTACATTGTTTTTATCTATCTTCTGTGTTTTTATTTATTTCCATTTCGTTTTGAAACTTTGGAACTTTTAAAATGTTTTCTACGTTAACCAAGTATACAATGTGGGAATGAATAAATTTTAGGTTATCAGAGCATTATTGTTTGTTTCTGTATGTGCTACTGTTAAAATTAATGTTTGAATGTTAAATCAATTGTGAAGTAAACAAAGACGATTCTTTCAAACCAAAACCAGATATGGCACAATGACAAAAAAAATTATTACTAATTGAATTATTG
The DNA here is from genome assembly GCA_905132765.1 of Moricandia arvensis. Lineage (NCBI taxonomy): Eukaryota > Viridiplantae > Streptophyta > Magnoliopsida > Brassicales > Brassicaceae > Moricandia > Moricandia arvensis. The sequence goes on from CAJHQP010000111.1 coordinate 28,810, forward strand.
TTCAATCCTAAACTGTTTATATCTACGTTATTCTACATATAAATGTTTAATTACTAATTAATGAATAGATTATATTATAAGCTCTTAAGTTAAATCGTACTAACCTTTTAAATTTTGTGTTCCTTTGTTGAGAATAAGAAGTTGTGGAAGCTGTTGATCATCATATTGGATGATATGATACCTGATAAACAATGAAATGATTATTAAACTTCTGTAACAAATGAATCAAAATGGTTGTACAAACTAGAATTATTATGTAAGACTCATGATATAATAGATACTTATCTTTTGCTTCTTAACTTGCTTTGTGTAGATCATTTAAAGTTGACTCAGTTATAGAGTGTAGTAGTGTACACTGTCTAATATCATAACCAAAAATATTCGATGAGACAAGGCATATTGATAGATTTAAAAGAGTGAGATCAAATAATTACCATAACGAGCTGCCAAGTAAGTACATAGTGCTCATCTTCATATGCAGAGTACAAAGGGTTTGGTTTACTGAATTTAGTAGATTTTACTGCAGATTTTTTTGTATAATAAAGAATGCAGCCTACAACAATAAAATATAATAATCTATTAGTAGAACATTAAAGCTCAATATTGATACGAGCAAATATGACCAGCAACAATTACTTATTTTGTGAGTTCAAACCACAAATCAATAGCATCACAAAAATAATTACAGAGTAATAAAATCAGTTTACAGGAATTGTAAACAACCGTAGTCAAAAGGTAAAAAATAACAGAGTAGTTTTTTTTAGCGGTGTCTTACCTTTTTGTTGTTTAAGTTTGGTAACTGAGTAGATCTATTGAATTTTCCCCTTCTTTGTCATCATATGTAACTCGGGAACAAGATATGTGCCATCTTGATTAGGAGATTGGGTTGATATATAACATGCAAGACCTTTAGATCCGTCTTTTAGATTTGCATGTCTCAAGCTTTGAAATAAATCGGCCGATATATATCTTTTACGGATGATTATTTCTGTAGACAGAGGAAAGAAAACGAATATTAGAGATCAAACATAAAAAAAAAAAAATCTGAGAATCGATGTAGCTCAAACAAGATAAAAGGGATTTATAGAAATATGTACCTTATTATATATGTCTATTTCTATCTGAGAAAATCATATAGAGCAGAAGATACTAAGTGATTAAGCTGATGAAAGTGTTTGAATGGAGGAGTTGTTGTTTGTTTCGTAGATCTCTTTGTGATTTCGAAGAGGGGAAGAAATTCTTTCCAGCTACCTCACCGACAGAAAAAGGTGTGTTGCAAATCAGTAAAGTAACTTACATGATTTTGTTTCCCGGATTAATCTGTTACCTAATGGGCTCAATACTAATTGTTATGTATTAGGTTAACCCATTGAATATTCTTAGCCCAATATTGAATGGTTTGCTTAGTCTCTGGCCACGTTCCATTTTAAGGTATGTAGGGCTATTAGATTCTCACTATTTGGGCTATGAAATACACACACTTGTGGTATTTTAAAGATTAGATTATCAAATTAAAAAAAGTTAGCCTTAAATCTTATAGTTGAAAAGTATATCTGGTTTGCTTCTAATTGTGTAAGTTATCTACAAATATCATCAACTCATAAGAAACAAATTGACATAAGAATTACACAAAAATATCTTGGTCTTTTTATGTTGTATAAATATACACTTCATAACACTTTATTCCAAAATATGAAAATTTATATATCTTAGGTCTTTTTATATATATTCCCAAACAAAATTTATACAAAACTTATAATGTAAACTTAAACCAAAGAATATAAACATTATATATTAAAACATAAAATATATAATAAAATTGTAATATATCATTAAACATACATATTTATTATAAAATTAAACTTTTTCCCGCGCAAACGCGCGGATTAGAACCTAGTCTAAACTATTAAAACAGAAGTACATTTATTACTTAGCCCTCATTTTTTAAAATACTTACAGCTGAATGCCACTCCATATTTTTAGGATATTTTTAAGTCAATTCACCTAGCATATATTCAACCAATAAGCATCAAAGATTTTCAAGACTAATCACATTCTACCAACATTTATTACACTGAATTGTTTAGTAATACAGGGATTTACGATGTAATTTAACGATATAGGTCTTGATTGATTTTTTTTCCAAAATAAAAAATAACATTCATAATTTTGTGATAGTTTCAAAATATGTTTTGTGGTTAATTCAAAATAGGTATATTTTAAAATAGGTTCGTAAATAGAATAATATCTACCGAATATGTCTAATTTCAAAATATACACAACTCTACATGAACTTATGGCTTTCATTCATCATTTATAAGCTAATTGTAACAATAATATTATTCATTTTTATACACGAATATATAGTAACATAATTCATACATCCAACATATTTTTTTTGAAACACGGAAAACATTAATACGGATTCTATTTCCTAATTTCTTGATTATATGCCAACACACAAATTCTCAACATTAAAGAACAGAACAGACTATATTTTAGTGTAAGTTCACATGATAAATACTTGAGTTTATATTAACAAAAACGTAAATGTGTGGTATGTAAACAAATAATAACGTGACCAAACCACTAATATTATTCTTTATACAGAGTTTTACAAATAATATGCAAACAAATCGTTTTTGAGATTTATATACCGTTGTTTTTACATCAAGTAATTAATTGTAACCGATATATATATTTAATAGTTATGAAAATCTAAAGTTAACAATGTTAATTATCGACAAAAAAGATATCCCAAAACGAAAATATATAAACTCAATATCTATACATATCACCCAAGTATTTCTTGGCTTCCTAATAACAATAAGATATTTTAAATATTACAGGTTGTTCACAGAAATCTCTCACATATTAACCACTTTACATATCTACACCTCAAATCTAGCATATATCTTTGTCGTGATACACTCTATTTTTAACATTCCTTCTTTATAATTTTTTATAGAATTTTCTTTCTAATTTCGAGAATCCCTATAATCAATGAAAAATCTAATTAGTAAATACTATATTCATTTTATTTTATTCGTCATTTTGAGTTTGTGTACACAAATTAAAAAAACATTTATATTTTATATATTTTTAAAATAAAACATAATTATATATACATTTTACCACATTTCAACTAATAGAATAATATATGAAATTAATAAATTTTGCATTGAAATTATAAAACGACACTTATTTTAAAATGAAAATTTTTCTATATAACAACATATAAATGAAACGAGGGAGTATGAAATTAAGTAGCTCAGTAGTATGAAACCGCCTTCGTCTTTGCATTCAGAACACGCAATAACCAAAATAGCCACTAACGGGGATTTTACTCTTCTTAAGGACGTGAAATCCTTCAATATGGGTTGACGAGTACATAAAAAGTTATTCACATGTAGAAACAAAACACATCTTATGGAGGAAAATTTCTTGAACGTGTTCTTGCAGATGAAACTGCAGGTTTCAATTCTCTATATATAACTATATTATGTTTCGTTTTGTATACAAAATACATATATATATATATATTATAAACACAAGAAATATACTAATATAAAATACTTTATTTATATTTAGGAATTTAAAATCCATGTATCTTGCAAAAGAGACTAGATATATATCTTCTGCATTGAAATCTCCCTATTGGCGAATGGAAATATATTGAGAACTTTACAGTTTTTCAAACTTCTAGTCAATATCAAACAACAAATCATCATTACAAAATTATTAGCACAAGTAAACAAAAAACAATGCAATATTTAATAATACATTTAAATCATACACTAAACATGGAAAAGGATGAATATTAATTTTACCCAACACATATAGTATATTTATACAAAATCCGAAAGTTTTTTCTATAACCACATAATTGATCCAACACATCCAATCAAAAAAATAGTAATATACAATATGATCCAGTAATATAATATATGGTCGACAGTGATAAACTAAAGTAGGCAACTGCAACAATTAAATTGTTCTTTCAAATTATATATATATATATATATATATATATATATATTCGTGCGGGCGCGCGGGTCAAGTTCTTGTTTTAAATTAAAATTCTAGCAAAATCTAATATTTTGTTAGGAATATATATTCAACATTTAAACTCACTAACCACATAGCAACTTCGACCTAAACCCTATAAAGAATACATAAAATCATTTCATTAGAAGACTATGTTAATTGTATATATATATTTATTTATTTATTTATCTTTATTGCCTTGATATACTAACTAACAGGATTTTAAAGGTTAATTACATTTTTTGGTATATTTTTAACAGTATAAGAAGTATGGATAATATAGGTTTCTGTGAATATTTTGATTTTAATGTTAAACTATTATCCTCAGTTTTATGAATAACCAAATCAGATGTGTTTGCCGGTTACTTAAATAAGGTATATTCTTTTCTTATAATTTCCTCTAGAACAGAGGCATATTTTTTCTTTCCTAATTACTCAGGAGCATATATTTTTACAGTTAAAATTCTAACACACTTAATACTTTGTTAGGAAGATTTAGTAATATAAACAATTTTATATATTAATAGTCATGTATATCAAGAACGGTCATCAATTTCTTCTTTCTGCAACACTAAATTAAATGAAAACTACACAATACTTATAATTAGTTTTCATTACAATTTACCTACTATAAAAATGTAAATTTAGAATATTTTAGAGTATATGATAATTTTGCACATGTCAAGTAATACCATAATTATTTATTTAAAAAATTTTGATCCTTTGAATAATTAGAAAATATTAAAAAGCAATAAATCATGCGCTTTGAAAGCATTGGTCAAAATTTAGTCTATCTTATTAAAGTTAGAAGTACTTTTTTTAATTAACGTTTACTTTATCCTAAGAACTACAATATATGCCACTGAGATTTTAAATATTCACAGAGTTCAACATTTATTGCTTTTTGTCATTTAAACACACATAAAACATTACTTAATTAGCTTACTCTGAACCAAACATATTTGGACTTTACATAATTAAGAGAAACTTGGTTAGATAACTTGGTTAGATATTTGGTAACCATATCTATGTGTATAGAAAAAACTCGTGTTGATATGTGTTAACCACTCAAAAAAAATCAAATAATCATATTTATGTGTTTGGTTTTCTGGAATGGTGTATAACATAACAGTGTTGTTGTTTGTGCTTTCATATTTTAAATCACCACTATCAGTCACTGTATAAATGTCATACATGAAATATAAATAATGGACTTTGTGTTTCATATATAAGATACCACTGAGAATTTATGAACTAAAGGTTGTGTTTTACATAGTTCTTGTTAACATTTGTTTTCGGCTATCACATAAAACAAAAAAAAACTCTCATATTATATAAAAAATACTTTTGTTATTTAATAAATGCTAAATTGAGAACAATATATATATATATGTGTGTGTGTGTCATCATTTTCTACTATGAACTAAGAATTTAGGAACTACATGTAAATAGTTAATTTATATAACATATAAATTAAATATAAAATAATCTTTAAATATGTTATTTTACGCATATTTTCATTAAACAAATAATTGAATACAAATCCAACAAAAGAATATATAATAAAAATAATTAATATAGCTGACAGGTTTTTTTATGATAAAAGGTTATTTTATTACTTAAGAACATGAGGTGGTCTGAGAATCCAGACCGGAATAAAACAACCAATAAAAACTAAATTACGATGAAAAGAACGTGAGACCCTAGCTAAACTGTCAGCTCCCCGATTGAATTGTCTTGGAACGTGGCTAATCTTGAAGTCTTGAAGTTGTCTCTGAAACGCAGGAACCTCTCTTATCTCCGTCGAAAAACTCGGTCATTCCTTAGGAGATTGAATCATCGCGATGACCGCTATGCAGTTTTTCCCGAAATGCTGGCATGAAGTGTTCTGCACCATCGCTTTCATCGCCCAAGTGAGTGCTTCTAGCTCTGCATGTAAATAAGACATACAATTTTCTTTATTTTTTTAACCCTATGAGTTGCACCTTTTCGTTCTCATCTTTCCAAACCCATCCAAACCCACTATATTGTGCTTCCGTAGTCCAGGATCTATCAAACAGACAAATATTAGACAAGCTTGGGGCTTGTACATTTGTCTATTGGATCTCTATGTTTTTCATGGGTGAGTTTGCCTCAAACCACATTTTACTCTCACTCTAGGCATATCTAATAAGTTCCAAGGGTTCCAATCAATTCCTTTAAATTGCTTATCATTTCTAGCTTTCTAGAGGTACCAAATTATCCGTGGATAAGAGTTCATATCTAGTTCAGGATCTTCAGTCTCATTCTTCCTCCAGAATAGATAATCCATGTTTCCATAGATACTCGAGACTGGGAAAACACCTGGGACACGAAGGTATCGAGGCTAAGGCCCATGCATGCTTCGATGGAGGGCATTTAAATATGGCATGGTTCACAGTCTCATCTGGTTCCCTGCACCTAGGGCAGTGATTATCACAACGCATATGACGTCTGGTCAAGTTTCATGTCACTGTTATATATTTTGTCACCAATTTCCAAACCAAATGCCTAATTTTGGGTGGCGCATTAATTTTCTAGGCATGTGCTTTGAGCTTAGTTACACTTGGTTCCAAGATTTCGGTGTCAATATCTTGTCTTAAAATGTTCCTCGCCACCCAATAGCCAGATTTCACAGTATACATTACATGTCTTGTATAGCTCCACCTAAACTTATCATCTTTGTATAATTGGCTTACGGCCAGACTTTGAATGATAGCTACATCTTCAGGAACAATAAGGTTGTCCAACATATCAAGGTTCCACACCTTTGGGTCCCCGTGATTAGCTCGTTTACGGTCATTCGCAAATCAATTCCATAGTGGAAAGGCCTTGCAGGGCGTGTCGGTACGGTTGGAATCCATGGATCTTCCAAAACCCGAATTTGATGTCCAGAGTGTACTTTTGGTTAATCCCTAGGCACAAGAGTGGCCTAGCCGCCATACTCATCCACACATAAGATGGTGATGAAGAATCAGTTGTCCGCAATGGTGTGCTTTGTCGATATTATCTCCCTCTCATAACTCTAGCTAGCAATGAATCTAGGTATTGAATCAGCCTCCATAATCATGGATCAGTCTGAACCCCATTTCTCCTTCTTCCTTTAGACAGCACAATTTTTTCCACATCGCCCAATGCATCCTTCTTTTTGGGGGATTAGAGCTCCACCAAAATCTAGCAATCGCACTTGCTAGTTTTTCATAAAACTCCAGAGAAAGAAAAAAATCTAGACATCACATATGTCGGGAGAGCTAAGGCAATGGCTTCAGTCATAAACTCTTTCCCCCTCCCGAAAGCCACCTCCCAGACCATCCATTAATCCTATGGGCTAGCCTCTCCTTTAAAAAAGCAAAGAGCTTACATTTTGAGCCACTTATGTCTTCTGAAACTCCCAAATATTCCCCCATACCTCTTTCATTATCGATAGCCAGAGTGGCTTTGATCTCGTGTCTAACCCTGAGGTAAACCCACTCGCCAAAGATGATTGAAGATTTATCTGAGTTAATTCGTTGGCACGACACTTTCTTATAAAGGTTTATCACTTTCATTACTTCATCACATTCACGGGGCTCCGCCTTACAAAAGAATACGCTATCACCAGCAAATAGCAGGTGAGATATTTAAGGGCACGCGCGGGTTACACGCATTCCGGTTATCTTTCCTTGGTTCTCTACATGATCAAGAAGGCTAACGAGCGCTTTCGTGCATAAAATAAAGATGAAAGGAGACAAAGGATCTCCTTGACGTAAACCCCTTTCCGGGAGTATGTTTCCTCTGGGCTGACCATTCATCAACACCTGATATCTAGCCATAGATACACATCGCATGCATGATCCAGCTGATCCATAGATCTGAAAATCCCACTTGCTTTAGTATCCTTTCTATAAATACCCATTCCATCATGTCATAAGCTTTATTCATGTTTGTCTTTATTCCCATACGTTTATGTCTTCCTCCTGGTTTCGTTCTCAAGGCGTGGAACATTTCCTGGGCTATCATAATGTTATTATTTATCTGTCTTTCAGCTACAAAGGTAGACTGGGTTTTCGATATTCTGTCGGGCAAGATATTTTTTAGTCTCTGGCATAGGACCTTAGAGACAATCTTGTAACTCACATTACATAGGCTTATAGGCCGAAACTGTGCCATCTCAGATGGTTTATCTTTCCTTGGGATAAGACATATATTGGTATCATTTAGTCCTGGAGTGACATTCCCATTAAAAAAAGAAATCATTGACCATAAGAGTCATGTCACCTTTTACAATATCCCAGAATTTCTGATAAAACAAAGCACTCATACCATCTGGTCTCGGAGCCTTATTTGGATGCATGGCAAATAAAGCTAGTTTTACCTCCCATTCTGTGACGGGTGCTGTCAGATCTTGATTCATGGTGGTAGTAACCGTAGTAGAAATGTTTGCTAAAGCCTCATCAAGCTCAGTTGGGTCAGATGATTCGAATAATGACCAAAAATAACTAATGGCAATGGCCACTAAGACCTCTTCATTCTCAACCAAGTTTCCTTTCGCATCGGTCAGACTCATTATTCTATTTTTTCCCTCCTCTGTTTGGTCAGGTTATGGAAAAACTTTGAGTTTAGGTCGCCAAACTGAAGCCACAATACTCTACTTTTTTGCTTCCAAAACAGTCTTCGGCCCTAAGAGTCTTCGATAATTCTTTCAGTGTTGCAGATAATTCCTCCATAGATACATTGTCATCATTGTACATGGCCTCTATTTTCTCCTTCAACTCCTCCACTTGCTTCCACTAACTGAGAGCTTTTCGGCAACTAGCAATATGAGACATAATATCCGCATCATAAGGTAATTCAGAAGAATTCCAACCTTCTTGTATTACACTTCTAATCTCATCACTATCCAACCATCTCCTGTCAAATTTGAATTTCTTCTTCGCCTTGAAAGGTTTAGACATGATGTTTGCTAGGACTGGACGATGATTTGATCCCCAAAGGCGTAAATACCTCGCTGAAGAATGAGAAAATTTATCATGCCATTTCTCATTTCCAAAGGCTCTATCTAGCCTGCATCTGACATTATTCACACCTCTTTTACCAACCCATGATATCTGATTACCCGAGCAAGGAAACTCCAGCATACCACAATCACTTATCATTTGTTTGAACGGAAGGAAAGAGCTATATGAGCGTACCCTTCCACCTTCTTTTTCCTCGACGCAAGTAATCTCATTAAAATCACCAACCATGAACCAAGGTCCATATTTTATTGTCACAAAGCGCGTAAGATGCTCCCACACTAAGTCTCTATGTTCAAGAACAAGGTCTCCATAAACAAACGTAATATATAGACTTTTATTCCATCAGTTTTTGCAGATACATCAATCATACGATTATTCGAAAATAAAACATCAACTTGAAAATAATCCATAAAAAAATAAAGCTAAACCACCAATTTGGCCATGGGGCTCAACGGTATACAATTTATTAAAACCTATGTCAGCCTGAGTGTCTTGCACAACATCTTCCTATTCTTCATCTCAAAAGGAACAAGAGTCATGGGCGATGCTTCTGAAACATCTCCGTGAGGCATCGAACTGTGAGGTTGTTCCCTATCCCTCTACTGTTCCAACTCAGTACTTTCATATTTGACGCTTGGATGGATAGTTGGAATCCATCAACACCTTCCTTTGAGCAGTAGAAACCACCTTTCTCAACTTAGCACCATTCCCATCAGTATATGCCATCTTTTTTTGGTCCTTCACTTGTCCACGAGATGCCAAACGTGGTGATCCCCTACGCAGATTTTCTTTTTTTTGTCGAACCATCATCAGCAATGAAGAGTGGCCTTAGCCACACTACGAGTTATCTTTTGAACCCCAATCTTAGATTCAATAACCATTGCAGTAGAGCAAGGTTTTTGGTCGTCCAAATCTCGCGGTATGTTCTCCGTTTCATTCACATCTGCATAACAACCAACGCCAAGTTAGGATCAAAATCACATTGAGAGGATTCCAACGGATCCAACTCATGTAGCTTTTCACCTAGCATATCATCGTTGTCAAAACACAAAGTCTCAGACCGTTTAGCGTTCATTTCTGGATTCTCATCCATAGTATGATCACCACCTTGGTCCAAAACATCATGCAATGCACCAATCGTCACAGCATCTGTTGGTTGTTGCTGTTCCAAATCACCCATATGAGTCATAGCGGAGCCACCACTTGATTTTGGCCTGAATGTGATGTTCCTCTCTCGAGTAAAGGGGTCACGAGATAGACCTTTGAGATGAGATTCAAGAGACGCCTTAAACATATCTTGCACAAATCCTACTCCACTCGCCTTGTCGAGCTCAGCATGAGCTTTAGCGCTTACATCCGACTCACTCAGACCTTTATCCTTCCATACATGTTTAGCACCTCTGTGACCCTCCACAAGGTTCCATCGGTTATCTTTCCGAGCATATGACTTGAAAGGATACCTCCTCTCATGTCTTTCCATATTAGTCACTTCCATTTTTGAAAAAGATGATCGAATAATGTGTGATGAGTGACCTTGCTTCTCACGCTTTGCGACATCTTTATGAGAGTTATCACCATCCTTAGTCACCTGATGGTTCCCTTTATTCTCAGAAAAGGATCCGGATAAATGAGAAGGCTTTGAGATTGCCAAAGGAAACACCCCTCTTCTCTAATTCTCATTGTTGATGTCCTCCATCTTGACAATGCATGACTTCATGAGTGAGATAACCGCAGTAGGAACAATGCTTAAAAGGTCATATTATAGCTGAATAGAAACCTCATATCCCTTCTTAGATTGTATCTTACATGCAAACTTCAGCGGCTTTCGGCTATCAATTTCCACTCGCAAACGACCCTTTGTGACCTGAACATCCTTAACCAGCCCCAAGTGTTTCCCAATATCAGAGAGGTTCTTTTCTGTCCACAAATGGAGAGGAATACCAGCCAGTGTGATCCAGAAGGGGATTGTCCATGGATAGTCATCATGAATAATCGGTTGCCATTGTTCAAGGATGAAATTACAGTAATTATGGTGGAATAGAGCTAAGGCCGTGAGCTTGTTTTACATTCCCCATTGTTGTGTCATATAGCCTATGAGCTTATCCACACTCTGTTTTGGAGGGTTAAGGATCTTTTCAATAAGAGAAAGATCAAATTCTTCAATCTGATTTGCATTAACCTCATCCTCGAGTAAGATAGATTCCTCATAATCATCATATGATCCTTGTTTTCCTTTCCCTTTCGGATCTGTTTTAGTAACAGCTTGATCACGATGAGTATACGCCATAAAAGCCACACCCAACGAGAAGATCGAAGTATCAATGATATGTATTCCTAACTGGTCAAGAGACACAGTCTTATCAAGTCAAAACCTTGCCTAATCGCAGACTTCACAGGAAGCAGAGTGATCGTTAAAGCAGAGGAAGTGATCCATAAAAACAGAGGTGAAGGTAAGATAACGTAAAACACACACCAGACGAATAAACACCCAAAGATGCAAATTTTGATTGCTCCCAACGACAAGGATCATTGAGAAACACCTGGTGATCTCTACACCAAAGAGTGATAGGACCAGAGATGGATCAGACGAGCTGTATGAGCTATGAAAGAAGAGAGGCCGTCGTCGCCTTATGAATCGCCATTAGGGTTTTTCATTATCAGCTTGTCTTTCCCCTTTATTAACGAATGTATTTGTTAATATAGCTGACAGTTTGAAACAAGAAATAAAACTACTTCATATAAACCATGAAACTTAGGTCAATTTAGATGAATAATCAAAATAGAGAAGATAATGAAGTGATCATATATTAGTTTTATCTATTTGCAAAACAAGGTACAGGGAAATGGTGAAACAACATTTCTGTCCAAAATTGGTCATTGTTTGAGCGTAGCTTTTCGTAAAAAAAAATAGGTGAGTCATCATGGATATTGTGTCAGGTTCGTGTAAGAGAAGATATTATGATGATTTTTAATACGAGTATATGGCTATAAAGTGATGCATGTTGAGAATAGTAATTTTTAAGGTTAGTTATTACTACCTCCGTTTCGATTTAGTTGTCGTTGTAGAAATTTTTTTTTGTTTCAAAGTAAGTGTCGTTTTATAATTTCAATGCAAAATTTATTAGTTTTATTTGTTATTCTATTTTTCTATTGGTTGAAATGTGGTTATGTGTATAGGTAATTGTGTTTTTGTTTAAAAAATATGTAAAATTAAATGGTTTATTAATCTGCGTGTAAAAACCTAGAACGACAAGTAAAACGAAACGGAGGGAGTAATCATTAAATTAAATATACGGTTCTCGAAGACATTGCGGGGTTTTCTTCATTCTTATTTAAGTATGTGTACTTTCTAAGATTTTTAATTTTGTGTTCATATGAAAAAGTTGAATATTGCTAATAACCAGAAAATCAAAGTTCTATTCAAATTTTTTGTTAAAGTTGCAATTTTTAATTTAAAAAATATAGACTAGGTGATGTAATTATATATGCAACACGAGTCTTTCTTAGTTGCTTTGGAAAATACTGAGACTAAAACACTGAGATTGCCCAAAATTTAATTTTAAGACATTGAGATTTCCCAAGTTTAATATCTGGGTATTTGACATTATATCCATTTAAAAAAATTATACCTGGTTATACATGGTTTGACTAATTTGTATGTAATAAATTGCATGAAAAAATCATACTTTATGCTTAATATCCCAGTATTTATTCCTCGCCCTGGTTTTTGTTACTTAAACCGGATTATGAAAAGAATACCCAGAGCCAGAAGATGGTGGATTTATTTGTAGCGTGATTGCAAATTAAAACCGCATAATACAAAGATAATCCATATTTTGATGGTAATAGCCAGAAAATGGTTTTATATATATATATATATATATATATGTAATGTCAATGCACATTAGAGCTGAATAATACTTTATGAGTTCAAGTTAAATTAATATAAAAGTTGAAGTAATATGTTCATGTGAATTTTAACCGGATATTAAAAAGTTAATCCATATCATTGCAATTGAAACATGGACATTTTTATTCGAGAGTTTCATATGGAATAAACATTGATGACTTATCCGGTTAACTAACTCTGACACCCAATTATAATGTTCACATATTTTCATCATCTCAGAAAAAAAAAATCAAAAACCGCCAATTTAAAAAAACATCTAAAATATCCCCTTTTATTACAGCAATCCAATGATTTGATCGCCAATATGCTTAGTATCCGATATTTACTACTCTTATCTGGTTTTTGTAAATTAAACCGGATTATGAAAAGAGTACCAAGAAGATGGGGTATTTATCTGTAGCATGAATGCATATTAAAACCAGAAAAAAAGCAAGGAGTTAATATGAAACAAAGCCAAGAAGATAAAAAGACAAAATGAAGATGCATAGTCATCAAGAAACCAAAACCCAAACAATCTACAAAGAAAATTGTTGGATGTCAAGTAACAGATGTAAGAAACATCAACAAATCAGAACACAAGAACAAGAATTAGAACTAATCTGGTTAATTTTCCAGAAAAAAAAACATTATACCAGATAAAGATTAGAGATAAAATCTTCACAAAAGGAACAATGGTTGGGCTATGGTGATGACCAAAAAACTTAAATTTTTTGATTCATCACAAGTTCCGCCATTGTTCACAGCAACCAAACAAAGAAGAAACAAGAAGACAAGATAAAACAACAACAACAAAAAAAAAATACACACACAGCAAGACTCATATCTTCCTCAGCAAATGCAGTACTAGGAAATCAAACATTCAAAATGAAGTTAAAATGGAAAAAGAAGAAGATGGAAAACAGGGTTTCATAGAGGTTGAGATTTCGATTTGCTCTTAAATGTTTTTTCGAGACTATGAAAGAGAGATTTTCTCTGTCTACACAAGTTTTGCTTTGTTCTTGATTTTTAATAAATTGTTGAATCGAGAGAGAGAAAAATGAATACACACAAAGAGCAAAGATGGAATCAAAGTTCGATCGTGCTAGTGAGCTAAAAACTTTTGACGAAATGAAACTCGGAGTAAAGGGTCTCGTCGACGCTGGAGTCTCAACGATTCCTCGTATTTTCCACCACCCGCATCTCAGTTCAACCGACCAAACTCCACCACTTCCTTCCTCAACAATGGAGATCCCAACAATCGATCTCGGAGGTGGCGTGTTCGAGTCCATGGTCACGCGAGAGAGCGTCATCGTTAAGATCAAAGAAGAAGTCGAGAGATACGGTTTTTTCCAGGCGGTAAACCATGGGATACCGGTTGATGTTATGGAGAAGATGAAAGATGGGACTCGTGGGTTTCACGAGCAAGATCCTGAAGTGAGGAAGAAGTTCTATGGCCGTGATTATACCAAGAAGGTTACTTATAGAAGCAACTTCGATCTTTATAGCTCTGCATCTGCGAACTGGAGAGATACTTTAAGTTGTTTTATGTACCCTGATGGTCCAAAAACAGAGGACTTACCTGAGATTTGTGGGTAAGAGATTAATCTAAAGATAACTTTATTGATAGGGTTTTGAAAGTTTAGTTTGGTCTGAATGTTTATAGGGAAACCATGTTGGAGTATACAAAGGGAGTGATGGAACTAGGGGAACTAATCTTTGAGCTTTTATCAGAAACTTTAGGGTTGAGTCCTAACCATTTGAAAGAAATGGATTGCACAAAGGGTTTGTTAATGCTCTCTCATTATTACCCGCCTTGTCCTGAGCCTGATCTAACTTACGGCACAAGTCCTCATTCAGACATATCTTTTCTTACTATTCTTCTTCAAGACCACATCGGTGGGCTTCAAGTTCAGCAGAATGGTTATTGGGTCGATGTTCCTCCCGTTCCTGGAGATCTTCTTGTCAACCTCGGAGATCTCTTACAGGTAATTAGATTAGTTTTGTTATGAATCAGATCATTAGTCTTTACTCAGTTTTTGTGTGAAACTTTGGTTTACAGCTTATTACTAACGACAAGTTGAGCGTGGAGAATAGAGTTTTGACTAACAGAGGGGAGGAGCCACGCACTTCGGTTGCGTCTTTCTTTGTGCATCCTTTACCGAGTTTGCGAGTATATGGACCGATCCAAGAGCTTTTGTCTGAACAAAATCCTCCCAAGTACAGAGACACTGCCGTCACTGAGTATTCGAAAAAATTACATGGCTAAAGGACTTGACGGGAAGTCTGTGTTGCTTCATTTCAAGATCTGATAAATGCTGTCTTCCAAGGAATTTTCCCACTTGATTGCACTGTACGTTATAAAATAAGCTTATTGCAACAAATATATTAGTATAGTATGTTATAGTCTTGGCTATTTATACAAATAATTATCGTGTATCCGAAAAATGTGGATCTTAATGATGTTTGAATAGTTTCTAGGTAAAAACCAGTGCTTTACATAACTATAAAATAACAAATATTAAATATATTAGATAACTGAGAAATCATTAACTAAACTGTTATTTATTTACAACTAGGATAAACCCGCCCTACGGGCGGGCGATTAAATAAACTAATAAACTACTAATTAATTTTATTTTAAATATTCAATTTACTTTCATTTACAATATTAATAATGTGTTTAATTATTTCACAACATTTTTAACTATTTATTTTACTATTCATTTTAGAAATTATATACTTGCCTAACTATAATAGAATATTTTAAAATATAACTATTTATTTTCTTTCAATGTTTATTTTGGTTAGTTATATCAATAAGTCACAAAAAATTACTTTACTTTCTCTCGATAGAAATAAGTGAAGTTTTTCAAATGATTTATTCGGATTTTTGTAATTAAACTTTAGTGATTGAGATCATCTATATAGTCCATTTACAAAGAATCAAATGAAATCAATATATTCAAGCTTAAACATGTTGGAAGGAGAGAAATTATTTAGTGACGTGTCATTACGCGAGATTTCATAATTGTTTTGTCGTTTTGTCTATCATTTTCATCCTTTAAATTTATCATTATTTTTTAAAATTTATTTGTTGCAAAAGAAATATTTTCATTATTTTAACACTTATTTTTAGTTTAAATTTCTTTTTATATTATGTGTGTCTTAAATATTTTTTTATATTGTATTACTCTCATTAACTTGAAAGATAGTAAGGGAGAAAAAGTGTCAATTCCTTGTACAACTATTTCTTTCTAACTGTTTTCTAGATGTAATTACAGGAATCGCAGATGCAAAGAATATGTATGTTGTTGGTGCTAGAATCCTAGATTTTTTCAGAAATGAAGATCAACTTCATTTCTCTCAAGCAGTAACCAATTCAGTAAAAAGCAAAAGAGAGGAGACATGAATTAGGATTTGAATCTCCAAATGACATCAAGGACTCAAGCTCCTCACCACTTGGGTTGATTGAGATGAGTTTCTGAGTAGTATTAGCTCCAGAGAACTCTCTCTGGTGTATCTTAGCTGCATAACGGTCCACCTCTCCATTTAACTTTGTGGGGATACTGCACAAACAATCAGGAACAAATAATCAAACATGGTTTATAAATGAAACCAGCAAAAGGGAGATAAAAACAAACTTATTGTATCCTTGCTGTAAGAGAGTTGAGAAACCCCTTTATTGGAATGATAACTGGGTCGAATCAACAAATATTGTCTTTGCAGCACTGTCACTTTCTTGGAAAACATTGCAGAGTCTTGGATACAGATCAATTACAAAGTTCCCAGCATTATTCATAAACTTGCCACTGATTCTAAACCGTACTTTCAGGTGAGTATAACAGAGCTGAAGAGGTTTGTCTCCATGTAAGAGATAAAGCTTCATTATTTGACTCCCGTGATAAAGTAGGACTTTAACAGCTTTGATAAATGGAATAGATATCTCGCCAGGCTCCAAGAATCATTCCTCGTGACCGGTTACTTCAGGGGTAACAACCACATATGGCTGGTTTCGTTCTCCTTCCTTGGGAACATCTGGTTGAAGAGTCTTGGGAGCTATCTCGCTATTTAAAGTGCTCGCCCATGTGGGTGAAACGAATTATAGAATATATATAATTGTAGTGCTCTCCACGGTATGCTCACAAACCTGAGATTGCAAGGGAGATGTTCTTGTATCCCTACGTCTCCTTGAACTTGTTTGTGACAGAGTAACCGAGTTCTCTATAAGTTCATCTTGTAAACTTGACTCCTATTGAAACATAGCAAATTTTTTGAATTGGCTTCTTATAGTTACATTATCAGTATCTATATTAGGACACATAATCCATTTAAAGAGAGCATACCAAGGACGAAACAGTGACACAATACTTGAGAACCTCTAGATTCATTCTCACATCGTCCAGGCTCCTAAAGAAATACAAAACTTACAAAGCATTAGAACTCAACAACAGTACTGCGAAAACGCTTATGTATGTATATACCCCTGCATTTGATTTCTAATGCCAAAATATGTAGCCAGATAAATATCATCCTAAAACAGAATTCAAAGGAATGTCCTCAAAGCATTGATTGCATTGGAGTTTTTAAAAGACGTACAGTAGATTTGATTTGGCAAAAAGGAGAGAACTTTACAATATATTTTGCTGGAAATCTCAAAAGAAACATCAAAAAGCTGTTGAGAAAAAAAAACTAAAAGCTAAATAGAGAAAAAAATCATGGACTCTAAGCTTGCATTCAAGAATGACTCAAGAGAAAAACAAAGGCATATCAAAGAAAAAACAGGTCAAGATGCCCAAAAAAGACACCATTTTTGATACTGAAAGAAGACCAGCTTCTTTGCTCTTGACCTCTTCGGGAGAGTTATGAGAGATTTCCTTAGAATTACTTTAGTGTCAAGGGGGAGCATGTCGATATCCAAGCTCGCCGCTTTTCTTTACATTTCGAGACTCCCAAAAACCTAAGGAGACGCACTTTGACGGTGGAGCCGATTATCGAAACGGCAAGTTGTTGATAAGTTTTTTCTATTCGAATCTCTAAGTTTTTCTTGATATGATTTATAAAGGAATGAACTGATGAAATTCACGGAAGTGAACTCATATATTTATAGCTCTGGATTCACAAAATGGAAGAAAAGATGATGGTCATTGAATAGACATCGTGTGAAAGAGAGGGGAGTCAGTGTTAATGCTAGCTTTAATAAAGATGCATGAATCTAGTCGACTCCGTAACGGTGCAGGATTTCGATATAGCAAAGATCGGAAGAACTCCAATCGATTAGCAAAGATCGGAAGCTTCCACCTGTGTTTGATATAAATTTATCCTTCTGGGTCATTGAAGCTTCCAGCGTATTGGGTCATGGTGGTCCATTTTTGAGTTATTTTCTTCTGTTAGTATTATTCGTTTTGGGTATCAGCCCAAATGAAAATAAGATCCAGTCCAACTGTAAATCTTAAAATCTAAACAAAACAAACGTAAATAACAAAACTGACACGTGGCAACCTCTTGTTACACTATTTTCTTACGTGGAGGCATCAGGAGAGAGACAATCTGTACTTTATATAATAAGATTATTTTATAGTAAATAATCCAAATAATTAATTTTATTTATTTATATATATATATATATATATATTTAAATTTAGATGATATTAATATACATAACCATGTTCAAAATTATATACCAAACACGAAATTTGTGTTTAGTGTTTTAAAATTTACAAATAACAATTATAAACAATTGTTATCCTTTTAAAGCGCGGGTTCTATCCTAGTTAGTGGTTATTATTAATTCATAATTTTATTATGAAACCGTGTGAGTCTTTCAATAAAATAAATCATTTGATGTTTTCCTTGGCAAAGCGCTAGTCTCATCCTAGTGGTTTATATATTTGTAATGGTGCATATTAGAACTGAATAATACTTTCTAAATTTGAGTTAATTAATATAAAAATTAGAGTAATATATACTTGTGAATTTGAAGCTAATCCATATAATCTACTATATAAAACAGAGGTCTATTTGAAAATTACATTGGCATGTTTTTTTTTGGACTTATTAAAAAATCTTGTGACTTATCTATTAACTAACATTCCTATTATTTCTACATATTCTTCAATTAGCTAATATGAAATATATATATATCTTATCTATACCTTAATATTTTATGTATTTCTTGAAGAATCAAACGTGTTACCTATTATTAGGACATGATTACCATATAATTGTTAATATTATTACCTAAACAATATTACTCTATAAGCGTGTTACATTTTTCTTATGTGTTTCAAACTTCTATTAGTTAAATTTGTAATCATCTTTAACCTATAAAATTTTTCTTGGTATAGCTTGAATATATGAACTCTAGGAATTTGTAATCATCTTTAACCGATGAACTTTTGCATCAGTCTACAACCATGTTACCACCATTTCACGTTTAAAGAAAAAGAACATAAATCAAACACTCCAACTAATGAAACATAATGAATACTTCAAACTATATTGGAATATAGTTCAAACTGACATACAAATATTTTATAAAACATAATTAGTGTATATTATCGTAGGTCAAAAATCCAATTAAATTGTTTGAAAAGATAAAACTTAACAATTATAATTGATAACACCGGAAATTATAAAAATCTATACAAATATAACAAAATATAGTTATAATTTCGAAAATAAACATAATCTAAACAAAACAAATCCAAATCATGTTTAAATCTAAAGTAATAATTAATAACAATCTATAAATATATATTTAGATATTTAGAATTCAATGATAACTAAATGATCCTTTAGAATCTTACGGAATATTCTCCTTCTCTTAGGAATCGTAAGCTACAACAAACCTAACCATAAACACTATATATATAGATATTACTCGATTGCATTTTTCTAAGCACAACAACATCTCAAACATTCACATAAAAAACTTTCTAATAGCTCTTTTCTCTAATTCTTTGCTCACTGCGGTAAAACCATACAAAGAAACTTGGAAAGTTCATGTGAAAACTATTCATTTATGAACAAGACAATACTTGGATGATATATAGTTTTGTACAGTTTAGTTATTGACTTATATACTATGTTTTGGTTGTCATAGCCTAACTTTGGGAAATCTTCTTTATATTATTTTACAAGGAACAAAAATCATGCAATTTGCAAGAGTATTTTTCACCTAAAGTACGATTCAAACTTACACTCAGTGTATTGAGATCCATTGAGGATTTCTCAGTGACTGCTACTCTGAAAAACTTGGTTCGTTGGCCAACTTGGTTCGTTGGCCAACTTGGTTCGTTAGACTATTAACCAAAGAATAAGTAATCCTTCTCTTTTTTTTGACGACAAGTAATCCTTCTTTATATGTCCAAACAAAAAAAAAATTATTTAGATGTTATTATAATCTTATTAATCAATTGACACATAAGGAAATTTACTAAGCTTTTTAATGTATTTTGTTTGTCATAAAGTATTGTGACAATTTTGTTGTTGTCCGCATAGCCCATTTCGGTTTATTATTTTCTTTGTAATATATCTACTTAGTACCTTCTTTATGTTATCATATTATTGTTTAATAAAGAAAACAAAATATAACCAAAAGAAACTATTTTAAAATTAATAAAATTAGATTTTATTAAGAACTCAATATGTGTTTATATATAAAGATGTTTTTTACAACATTAAATATGCTTATATATTATTTTCTAACTAATCTATTTAAATCCAAATTAATTTTATAAAATATTACATAATTAATAAATAATAAACCACACAAATAAATAATTTTATACAACAAAAAAAATACAATACAACGTTTTTCTCTAAAAGTTTATAAAATATCAATAAGCAAGAAAAGTAAATTTTAAAACATAAATTACAAATATTAGTTATAATAAAAATATTTTCGCGCAACCGCGCGGATCAGAATCTAGTTATAATTGAAACATGAACATTTTTATCTGAGAGCTTCACACGGAATGATCATTGATGACTTATCCGGTTAACTAACTCTGAAACCCAATACTAATGTTCATATATTTTCATCATCTCAGTAAAAAAAAATTCAAAAACCATCTGAGAAAAAAGTCCATCTCAAAATTTCCCCCTTGTTACAGCAATCCAATGATTTGATCGCCAGTATCCTTCTCTAATGGATCAAGTGAGAACTGAGTGTTCTCTAGTTCCATTAACTCTCTAAAATCTGCAAAAATGTGAACAAGCAATATACATGAATCAATAAGAAGTTAGACCAATCTATACAAAACACACCTGGTTCAATGTTTTTTCTTAGCAAAAATGTATTGTGTCCAGAAAAAAACAAGAAATTAATACAAAACAAAGCCAAAAAGATGAAAAGACAAATGAAGATGCATAGTCATCAACAAACTAAAACCCAAACAATCTACAAAAAAATTATTGGATGTCAAGTTATAGATGTAAGAAACATCAACAAATCAGAACAGAAGAACAAAAATTAGAACTAATCTGGTTATTTTTCCAAAAAACCATTATACCAGATGGAGATTAGAGATAAATCTTCACCCAAGGAACGATGATCGGGCTATGGTAATGAACCAAAAAACTTAAACTTTCAGATTCATCACAATTTCTGCTATGTCTCACAGCAACCAAACAAAGAAGAAACAAGAAGATAAGATAAAACAAATAAAGAAAAACACTAAGACTCATATCTTCCTCAGCAAATATAGTACCAGAGGAAATCAAACATCCAAAATGAGGATAAAATTGAAAAAGAAGAAGATTGAAAATACAACTTCATAAAGCTTGAGATTTTGATTTGCTCTTTAATGCCTTTTTCGAGTCTATGAAGGAGAGTTTTTCTCTGTCTACACAAGTTTTTCTTTCTTTGATTTTTAATAAATTGTTGAATCGAGAGAGAAAGAAATAAGAGAGAAAGAGAGTGGAAAATAAAACAGAGATTACTGTCAGTCCTACATGGAACAATGGCTTTGGTGCCCCCGCATCTCATGGCTTAACCCAGAATGGACCCGTTATAAAAGAAGAGAATTTTTTTTAAGTGGTAAATGAAGTAAAAGACCACAAAACCGTAGGAAAGTTGACATATTTACGAGTATTACCTGGTTCTACCCGACTCTAACCCGATATGGATCGAACCGGCATCCAAACTTAACTTAAACTGAAGAAAACAGACCGAGTCCACCCAAAACTAATGATTTAAACATAATTTTGGATTCAATTCCTTAACCACTCCCATTTCAAAAACGATCCAATTCCTTTCTCTCCTCTCTCCCCTCGCAAACCCTAGAAACCCAAATCAATCCGATAATCAAAATCCTCTTTCTTTCTTGCTCTCTTGTGGGTAAATTGAGAGGAATCGAAAAATGGTTGAAACCAGAAGAGGTAAGAGGAAGGAGATTCCGATGAAAGAAGCGGAGAAGAACGCGAAGAAAAGAAAAAAATGTGAAAACGAAGAAGAAAACGGAGGAATTTGGGTCTGCGTCGATGAGAGATGAGGTCATGCCGATAAGTTACCTCGTGGAAGCTGCGATGGTTGTTGGGTTTGAAGGGAGCAAATGTGCTCCGACATCAGAGACTCCACGATGGGGAGGAGGAAAAAGAAGCGAATAACGGTGATGAAGACGGCGAGGACGACGGAAATGAGAATGCCACCAATGATGAAGAAAAAGAAGGGGGCTCTGATGAAGAAAAAGAAGGGGGCTCTGATGAAAAGCAAGAAGAGGGCTCCGATGAAGAGAAATAAGGTGACTCTGAAGAGGGAGAGGACGAAGAGCATGAAGAAAATGATGGTGAGGCGGGTGGCTATGATGAGGGAGAGGACGAAGAGGAGCATGAAAAAATGATGGTGAGGCGGGTGGCTCTGATGAGGGAGAGGACGAAGAGGAGCATGAAAGCGAGGCTATTGCATCAGATGAGGAGAATGAAGTTGTTGCATTGGATGAGGAGAATGAAGTTGAGACTAATGCCTCTGATGAAAACAGCGAGGAGGATTTAGGAGATAAGGATGGAAACAAGGATGGAAACAATGAGGAGGATATAGAAGACAAAGATGGAAACAAAGATGAAAACAACGAGGAGGAACCAGTAGGTGTCGAAGAAGATCCAGAGAAGGGAAGGTTGAGGTAAAAATTTAGGAATGGATCAATGTTGGTACTTTTGAATGTTAATGTTTAGTTGAAGGAAAACTAGGATTTATGGGTATAAATGTTCGTAATACTAAAACAGCTAGGTGAAACTATGTGAAATTGTAAAACTAGTAATACTTAGGTATATAAAGAATAATTGAATAAGTTGATGAAATTATTTGGAATAACTGATATAACTGACATAAACTACATGTTACTTGCAGAAAATTGAGGCTACCGAGGCAATCAAGCCAAGTAGGATGTTCTTCTATGAAACGGAGTACAAGAAACAGATAAAGCTAGGGACAAGGTGTATGATAGCAGACGTTATCGAGACTCTTTTGTCACTGATCCTGGAGGAAAGTGTTTTGGAGAGGAGGTGTTTTGAGGAGCATCCACAATTATGTCACTTGTTCCACAATAAATTGGAAGCAAATGCACAAGAAGAGTTTAAGAGGAAGAAGAAGCGGAGTTCAAACCACAAGGTTCGGGGAATTTGGATGATGTTACTGCATACTGCCAATGTTAGGAAGAGGAGAGAAGTGTGGTTCATTGTCAGTGGTGTTCCCATTCGTTATGGCTGAGGGAACACACATTGATATCAGGCCTAAACTGCCGCAACTATCCTCTCGGATACAAAGAGTTTGGTAATAAGTAGTTTGTGAGGCATCATTTAAAGGACGGCGAATTAATAAGGTTGGAGGATGTGAAAGCAAACATGTTGGCAATGGGAGGCCATAAAGACAAGTTTAAGATTATGGTTTTGTTCTTTTTAGGAAGTGTTGTTTGTGCCCAAATGAAAGTTGGTACATGAGCCAATGATGTATTGGATTTTGTTCCAAAGAGCTATGGATGATCTTGGATACTGCGAGACCTTTCCATGGGGAGATACTCCTTTGATTATATGGTTAAGGAGATCTCTCACACAATGGATCATTTTGGAGGATTGGTGAAAGAGAAGATGCTATGGCCACTTCCGGATTTTTGTATTCCACTAGAGGTAAGTAATAGAGAATTAGAAAATTATCATTTTTAGTATTGTTTTGTTAACTTTTTAAAAATGTTGGTTTTGTAGCTTCTTGCTTTCGAGGCAATACTTCAGCTAGACAACTGGTTGAATGAGCTGATCCAGGATGTCCTGGGATGTGTCAGTCAACGTTCAAAAAAACAGAAATGAAAGGGTCTCCTCTTGCAAGTGTTAGTCAAGAACTGGATAGGGTAAAGGTAAGTGTTTTCTTCTTCCTCCTGCCAAGTTCATTCGTAATTGCCAAATTAAGTAGGTAAAACTTGGGCAAATTTGGTAAAGTTGTACGTGAAACACTTGGAAAACTTGAGAAAACTAGATAAAATTGAGAAATTTTGGTAAAATTGTTTTTAAATAATCTTTGTTGTTAGCCACAAGATATCGACAGCGTCCTGCCTACCAGGAATAAAAATGAAAAAGCTCTTTCGGGTTATGTATGGGAAGAGAATGGCGACGAGGATAAGTCTGATATTTCTGTGGGTTAAGCGTATCAAGGAAGGATATATTTGTCTTTTTTGAAGACATGTTTGAGAAAGACGTTGAAGCGCGAAAAGAAAATACGGAACATGCAGTTTTTGAAGACATTGTACCAATGGAAGAAGTGACAGAACAGAAGAAGATGTTGGAGGATGTGCCCAAGAAAGTGGAAAGTCTTGGAAATCAGTTAGAGAGAGTGTTGAAGAAACTGGACGACTTTGAGGATAGGTTGGGCCTGCTTGAGTCGTTAGGGATCAAAGAAAGGATCGAAGAAAGGATCGAAGAAGGGATCTAAGAAGAAGTAAAGTAGTTGATGTTTTATGTCGGATTATGTATTTTAGCTACCTTTGTTGTTGATGTTTCATCAAACCTGTTTCACTTCGGATTTTTGTATTTTAGGAACCTGAATGTTGTTGCTTGCTTATCTAATTTGGAACCTTAAGTTTGCTTATCTAATTTCATTTTATGTGCCTATGATTCGTATTTCAGTTTTAGAGTAGGAACAACCAGTCTTAAACAATATACGTCCACAAAATAAAGTTTAGCACAATCATAAGTCTTAAAAAAGAAACAACCACATTCGAGATAGCTTAAGTTTTTAGAACGAGTACACAAGTCTTAGGAGTTTTACAAGTCTTAAACAAGGAACCACAAAATAAAGACTTTCCCTTGTAAGATCAGCCGAAGAAACAAAACAACTAGGAAACATAACATACCATGAAACCAACAACAAACTGGATCCAAATCAAACGAACAACAACATTACTTTAAGATTAAAACACGCTTGAACTGATCCTTGAGCTCATAGATCTATGCAGCCAATTCATCAACGCGCGTTAGTAAGCCCTTAACCTCGTTCTGGATCACGAAGACCTATGGTTGACGAAAGTGGAGTCCATCATCCTGCAAATAGAAGGAACCAGAATCATACATATGAAACCTAACCAATTGTCACTTGATTCAAATCTAAACCCTAATATATGAAAAGTACCTCAAATTTGTCTCATGTGAAGTATTTCCTTCCAGCCAGTGTATCAACGTCGCCAAGAAACTTCTTGCCCAGAGATACTTCATCAACGATTCTTCCCCCCACAAGGACATTTATTATGGATCCCGTAATGAGCATCGGCGATGAACCCTAGCATGTCATTGTATTTCTTCAATTTCTTCATGCGCTTGTACTCCTCGTCTGGGTGCATCATGGTTGAGATGAATGAGAGAAAGTTGGGATGTTTGAGAGAGAATTGAAGGAGAGAGAGATAGACAAATGGATAAATATGTGGTTGAGATGAGAAAAAAAAGATTTTGATGATTTGATTAATTTGGCAGAAAAATAAAATATTTTAGGTGCCAAACGAAATATTTACTTCCTTCAAAAAATTTGTTCTTAGCCATACATAATATACTAGTGTTACGAATTTTTTTTTTTCATAGTTATATTTTTGGTGATTTTTAACATATTTACTGTTACTGATCCTTTTGATTTCGTTTTCCAGTTTTACTTCCGATTTAAGTATGTTTAAATGTTAGGCAACATGTATTGTGTATTAATTTTACGGTTATAATTAAATTTGAAAAATATATCTTCTAACATGTTCTTCGTTAACAAAGTGTGAATAGAAAATCAAGGTTTGTAATGGATATGTTTCGAGCTTTTCAAAAAAATTCAAAAACTTTTGTAAAATACGGTTGAATTATAAGTTACAGTCGAGGAATCAAATTGTAAAACTATGGTAAACTAATTTTTATATAGATAACACTAATGTCACTTCAAAATAAAAAGCAGTTTTACCAAGCATATAATAAAGTTTTACGGAGTATTTCACAAAAAAAAAATCTGATCCATACAACACAAAGTAAATTCATGATGTCGTGGCACTGCCATTTCCAAATAACAACCAATTGAAACCATAGTTTGTCTTGGCCACCTTTTGTTTTGTGTCCTTCGTCACAAGATTCATGCCTTTTAACTCTTTTCCTTCCCTTCCGCGTGATTCGATCGGGAGGTATGATCTTCAGCTCTTTGATATGATCAGGTACATTCCATGAAGACATGTCTGACACAACATAAAGTGTCATTGAATATGCTAATGCCCACAGTTCTGCCCAGTAATATTTTGAGCAGAGCTCATGATATACTATATAGATATCACGGCACCTGCCAACGCCACCATCAATGTTCTTTGTGTAATATATGTAAGTAACCAGTCCGTGCAGACAAAAAAACTTTTCATAGTCCCACACCTTACAAGAACATGATTTCGCAACCAAGCTCGCCAAATACATTTTCCCATCATTGTCGGTGATCTCGTATTCAAGCTCGTAACAATTAAGCTCCCGCATAGGTAGCGTTCACGCTACAGTACATAGATCGTGCAAGTAGTTCTCAACCAGAGGCACCAGTTTGGTTTCGACTTATCCAGAATCATCTTTCCGATGTTCATTAAACCAGTTAGAGAATGTCCTGATGATACAATTCAACACTGGTATTAAGGCCCACCTCCTTACCTCTTTAAACACATTGTTCATTGATTCCACACTGTTGCTTGTGTCCAAGCTGTACTTGTCACGTGGAAAAAAAACTAGCCCATTTGTCCTTTTTAGTGTGCTCCTCCACATACTGTCAAACCGAAGGATATCTTCTCTTAAATGACTCGTAAGCAACTGTGTAATATTTTTCCAGCTCCATGAATCTATACGAAAGTACATCTTTGTTGACGTTACAAGCATGTCCTTTCACATTTTTTTTCAAATGCCACAAACAATGACCATAGTGAGCCTGTGGATACACGTTTGCTATAGCGAAGATTAAGTTTTGATTTTTGTCAGTCATGAAAACTAGTTCCAAAGAGTCTGGTATAGCACTTTTTAGCTTCTCGAAAAACTAAGTCCAGCTAGCATGATTCTCTCCATCTAGTACTACAAACGCAAGTGCATAATGGTGACGATTAGGATCTTGAGCTTTTGCAAAAACAAGAACACCCCCATATCCGTTCTTCAGCCATGTCGTATCAACCATTATCACTTTCCTCATTACTGCGAACCCTTTAATGTAAGCTCCCAAGTCTATGAAGAGGTACTTGAATTTACTTGCTTCATCCATTTTCAAACTGGTTTTTGTTCCCAGATTCACTTGCTCTAACATGTACAAATAGCAATTCATCATCTTGTAGCTTTCTTCCGGACTACCACGTCATTCTCAAACCGCCATATTCTTTCCGCGCAACGCTGTAGAGTACGATATCATGACACTGAGATGGAATTTAACGAGGCCCCGAATCACTTTCGGAACTGGAGTTTCCATGTCTCCTGGATATTGTTCAGTCAAAAATCTGAGACTAGTTCTGCTGACCCTCTTCTCTTGTTGTTGCTGTTACTTTGATCACTCCGCAAGCATGTATGCATCTTCATGTAGCTTCTAACTGAGAAAATTTATGTCTCAGAAATCCTTGCAGCTCGTAATACCCACTTACAGTTAGCTTGCGAACGTTTTACCACCAATCGTCTACGATCATACTTTCTAGTGATATAATGAAAGCATTCACTAAATGCAGCTCTATCGACAATCTCATGAATTGCCTTCTTACTTGAAAATTTGTCATGCTTACTTAGACTCAAACCATCACCCCACTCCTTTATATACTTTGTCGATTGTAAGAAAGGTAGTTGTTCAACATATTTATCAGCAGTTGGAACAACTGTATCAGTCTCCGCAGTGGTACCAGTCTCCGCAGCGATACCAGTCTCTTCAACAGTATCAGTCTCCGCACAGGTATCAATCTCTGTTCCGACATCAGTCTCCATTCCGGTATTAGTCTCCATACTGGTATCCGTTTCCATACAATCATCTTGTGTTGTAGCATCATCTTTCTCACCATATGTCACCTCGTTATTCCCTGTTTCTCTTCTAGGTACAAAGCTATGGCATTAGGTCCAATTTCATCCTCCAACGGCTGCAACTCTTCGTAGTTCATACCAACATAAATTTTACCCACAATCGAGAGTTTATCTACCGGTCCCGATCTTCCACTAGTCTCCACAACCAGAAGACTTCTTCGCTTTTCTTTATCCGTGAACGTTAGGTAAACAAAAAGATCTCCATCATCACTAATATTTAAAGGTTTCTCACATCCTGGAATATAGCTCATTTTCAGTTTTTCCTTACTTTCATCCAAACCAAGCTTCTTATACATCCTCTCTTCTATCATTGACAAATTAAGTTCCTCCACTGATGTCTTCACAGTTATATTGAACATCCGCTCTTTGAATGTAAAATGTATGTTGACGTGATTTCTCATTTTATCTTGCCAAAAAATTGAACAAACTCAAAATAATGACTACAGTTATCTACAATTCTACAAGTTGTTCGGAATTATTCCAACTTAACCACAATATTATCAGTTGTTCATAGTTTTCCCAAGTTATCCACAATTCTATCAGTTGTTCCTAATTTTACAATTTTACTAGATTAATCAAGAATATATTGAATTAGGTATCGAGTCCGAATCGGTCGACGCCCATTCTACTGCCAATAAACTCACATTCAACCACTCAAATGCATTTTATACCAATTTACTATACTGATTAACTCAGACACAAAACAATGTCATTGTGCATTACGCCTAAATCTCATCAAAATTCAATTTTGATGAAAGCACAAGGTGGAGACCACAACTTACCGGCTTCGATAGAATGCTAGACGTTGGGAAAAGACTCGTCTTTGGCAATGGATGGCGGCGCTCCACAATCTTTGGGAAAACGAGCATGAGATGTGGGATAAATGAGGAAGAGGGAGCTGAGTTGTGGAGGAGGGAGGAGCTTTTCCGAGAAAGGATGCTGAGGGGAGGGAGGAGCTTTCCTAATTAACTGTCCAATTAATTTTTTGATTACAAAACCAGAGCGGACCGGTTTCCAAACACTTGATAACCAAACCAGTTCGGATAGCATTCCGACTGGTTTATAAACAAATTCTTGATTTTATTTTAATTGAACTAAGGTCAATTTCATATTTTCACGCTCGATTAATGAATCAAAGGCATATGGGATTATGCATACCCATATGAGATTTTTCCATGAGATG
Source organism: Moricandia arvensis (assembly GCA_905132765.1). Lineage (NCBI taxonomy): Eukaryota > Viridiplantae > Streptophyta > Magnoliopsida > Brassicales > Brassicaceae > Moricandia > Moricandia arvensis. The sequence goes on from CAJHQP010000111.1 coordinate 58,466, forward strand.
CGGGGGCAGGGAAGATATTGTTCCGTCCTACACATAGATCTAACTATAGGACTATAGTGAGAATAAAGAATTTTGTACTGTTGCATAGTCATATAACTAATAAAGTTTATTTTCATAGTTATCTAGTGTAAATTCCCTAAAATTAATATATTTTGAAATAGCATATTAAATATGGATTAATATGAGTATATTAAAAATATATACTGCTTTGTTGTCAACTAAATTCTTTAAAAATCCAATGGGCTAGACATGAGTACAAAATACAAAAATGGCCCACAAGTAAACATCAGAGTAAATAATACAAATGTATTAAGAACATACGTTCAAGTTTCCTAAAGAGTTGCTGCGACATGTTATCTCAATGGACTGAACATGTCACTAGTTGAAACGCAACAACCTTGATTCCACCGCCTTGATTCTACCATCGACGGAAAGATCTGCCGGTTTCAATTCATCATCTAGCACCACCGCAAGCATCCCTAGTTTTCTGAATCTTGTAGTCTTTCACTAAAACCGAGATTACTAACCAGAGGGAGATTGAATCACCGCTAGTTAAACTGGAGGAGACCTAAGCCAAATTGAATAAAGATTCTTCGCTGGACCGTTGTCAACGCCAGCTCTGTTGAGTCTTCTTCAAAGAGGCCCAAGGAAACCATATAAACTCACCTTCTTTACCTTGAGATCGATGCTCTACCTTATATTGATTAACAGTTTATCTGAATAGTAGAGACTGATTCTCTTTACATAAAGAGATTAAGTGATACGGCTTAAACAAGATATACGGTCAGAAATCATCGGGATGAAGTTGAGGAACAGTGAAATACTGGTGGAGATCGCCTCGCGAATTATTAATCAACATGAATTAAAGAGAAAATGAATAAACTCAAAACCGCCGGCTTTGATTTATGTTGAAAACACGATAAAAGAAATCGCCTAAACGAAGTTTTAATCCGACGTGCGGAAGCAAAAGAGTTGATATAGATGAAACATATCTTACAAAAACAAAAGAACAAAAGGGAAGGTGACCAGCGGTGAAGTGATCACCAGCCACCGCAGAATAGCTGAATTTATGTTTTTCTACAAAGAGGTCGGAGAGAATAAAGAGAGAGATATACTGCTAATCATACAAAACAAATATTAATTTATATAAATTAAAATAAATATAGCGTGTACAACTCTAGTTGTGTCTTATACTGTAAACTAGAACACAAAATCTACTCTATTAAAATAGAGTCCTAAATTTATCTACTGATACAAGTTGTCATTTAAATTTGGACCCTTTCTAGAGAGTTACAAATATTACACGCCATATAGTGGATTCAACCGCAATATTTAAATTAGACCAACGCGATTAATACAAGAAAACTAAATTAAAACTAAACCATTGGTTATCCATCGGTTATCTGTGGTTATAATTACATGCGTACTCACATTTTTGTTTATCATTTTTTCATAGTTGACTTTTAGAAACCTGCAATTATCAGCACATATCATCGTCCAATTATTTATGTTTATCCTCCTATTACCAATGTCAGCCATACTCTATTATCAATGCATACGTTTGATTATCATATCGAAACATGGAATACACATATGTATGATTATCATATTGCTTCGGCCGATTGCATGTAACTTAAAGCATGTCTTCAGAAATCACAAAGTTTGTAATGAGATCATTGGATTTCGTTTGTTTTTTTAACCAGAAACTTCGGTATCATCGAAGAAGAAAGAGAGAAAGAGAGAGAGAGAGAGCAACGAAGAACTTGAGTTTTCACTTTTTCACCGACTGAATAAAGTAGATCTGAAAAAGGTAGTTGTTTAGTTGACACGTTTGTTGTCCTTCCCGAAAAAAACGTTTGTCAAGTTTGGGCTTAGTTTTGTTTTTTGGACAAATTATATGGTTTGATTTTTAATATCTGTATTGTTAACCAACGTGAAAATCCAAACAAATTTGATTCTACAAAACACATTAATGGATCAAGTCAATTACCACCCAAAGGTGTTTAATATTTTTAACAAAATAAAATTGTGCATTATTAATCACCACATTAAATCTCTTAATTATCACTAATGAAATTAAACATACTCAAATAATATTATTTACAACATCTAATATAATACTAATCAATTGATTACATGTAATAAAAATATATTATATAGATGACTTTAACATAACAAAAAAAATATATTATGTCTACATACTAATAAAAAAATTGTCAAAACATGTAAACTAAAATATTTTTAGTTACATATAATTTTTAATATACAAAAATATAACCGCCCTTTCAAAGGCGGATCAGAATCTAGTATGTCTCTTAAATGTAGATTTCTAGAGAAGGAGAAAGGTCAAACAAAATAAGTATCACTAGTCAACGTCGTTTGATAAACCTCTCTTTCTTCTTCGTTTCTTCTCCTTCTCATATCTCTTCTCTATCTTTTCTCTTTCTTTCTAAAAGGTACCACTTTTGCAATCTCTCTCGATATTCTGACATGGCAGTAAGTTTCTCCAAGTGTTTTCTTTTCCTTTTCTTCTTTAGGTCTCTCTCTCTCTTATCTGTTTCGATTCTGTGAATCTCTCCTAAAGGATTTGGACAAAGCGAGTCTTATTTATCTATTTCCTGATTGTTGCATTTATGGTGGTTGATTGCGATGTAATTATTATTAATAAGTTGTATGATTCTGATTCTAAGAAAAGGGTTATGCTCTGTCTGCTTCCATACTTACATGAAACTCGCCATTTTTTGTGGTGTTTCCGTAATCTTACTGACAACGAAACTGCAAAGATCTTGTCCTTTTGCTATCTTTTGGTCTGTGATCTTTATTACGATTTTACCCTTCTGTTTCCTATTGCAAGTTTTGTGAACTGATCTGATTTTTTTTAATCATTATGGCTGCAAGGAGCGTTCGAATGTTCCCAAATTTGGAAACTGGGAAGGCGAGGAGAATGTTCCTTACACGGCTTACTTTGAAAAAGCCCGTAAGGCTCGTCCCAGCAGCAGAATAGTGAACCCGAACAACCCGGAATATTACTCGGATTCGCAGTCCCAAGCTCCTCCTACATCAAGAACCAAACTTGAGGAAGTTGATCCGGTTAGAAGATCACGTGAACGGACGGGAAGTCGAGAAGAGAACGAGTTGAAGCAGTTTGGTGATGGTGGTGGTTCATCAAATGAAGCTGATAACAAAAGACAGGGAAGGGCCTCTCAGAACAATAGTTATGACAAGTCACCGTTGCATAAGAATTCATATGATGGTACTGGAAGAACAAAGACCAAACCCAACCTTAGAGCTGATGAAAGTGTAAGAACAACTTTGATCTTCATTGAAGCTCTCTGTCTTTTTGTCACACTTGTATCTAATTATTTGAGTTTACAAACTGTTGTTGTAGCCTGAAAAGGTGACGGTGGTGCCCAAGTTTGGTGATTGGGATGAGAATAACCCGTCTTCAGCTGATGGGTACACACACATTTTCAACAAAGTCCGTGAAGAGAGGAGCTCTAATGTGAGTGGATCTTCAAGAACGCCGACTCGCCTCCCTAATAATCCTTCCAACACTTCTAAAGTGAGACACTCTCCTTCAGACTCTTTGCTTCCGATTGTATCAGTTTTTCTGAACATTATTTATTATGTTTCTGTCATCGATAGTGCTGCTGCTTTGGCTTTGGTGGAAAATGAGAGGGAAACGTTTGTTTCGGGAAGATTGTATATACTTATTGAGAAATCAGTGTGTTGTAATCTTAAATCAGACAAGTTCGAGCTTTTTAGATGAAATAAGGCATCAGTCCTACTTCCATAAGATAGTATAGTTTGTAAGCTTAAGAATTTGTTCGGATATGATGTGTTATACAAGGGGTATACTTGTAATGTACACTTCAGAAGAACGATTCTGATGAATGGAAAAGAATTGTCAAATATGTATGATGCGGAAGATTCTTATTTGTGATGTTTGATTGGCTTGATTATAAAACATTATTCCATAAACATTATTTGAAAAGTGATTTAATATGTTTGTTTTATCACCAAAATTATTTTAACAAATAAATAATTATAATCCTATGTAATTATGACATAGTTTAGATCATTATAACATAAATTTCAATTAATGATGAAAGTTGAATTGTAGAAATTCAAATATAAAACAATAAGTATATGATAGTTATCATAATTAAAAAATTAATGCAAAATATCTGATATTTTAGATAAAATTTATTATAAACTTATACACTAAAAAACTTAATAAACTAAAATAAATAAACATTTATTTATTAATAGTTTATATATTTTTAATGTTTCTAATAAGAAACATCCATAAATGGTAAAATTATAATTGTGTCACAACCATATTTTATAATTAATATATATTATTTTTAAATATTATTACATTATGTTAAGATTATTGTGACATGATCAATTTATTAAAGATATTTACTTTTTAACATGACTTTTAAACATTTTAGTAATCTTTATATTATATCAAATATAAAAAAATATATTTTTGTGGATAGTTAAATAAGTCAATTTATTTTAGGGCTTTTTTGCAAATTTGACTCAAAACTCAAATTCAAATACAAAACTAACCTCTTTTTTTCTTACTTTTCTTTTGTCCTATTCACCCCACATGTTTACATTATTTATGAAAATGCTATTAATTTTTTTGCTTTCGAAAATGGTTTTCTTACTCTCTCAACCTCATCATCTTCAAGTATTTACAAGATTGACATTGCCATCAATACTCCGACCACCACAAAAAACCAATTTAAAGCTCTTAATGCACCTAAAATCGATTTACACTCTCTATTTTCCAATTGTTTTGAACTAAAAACAACATCTCTTTCACTTTGTCTCCATATTCATCCAAAAAACTCAAACTTTTGATTCAAAACTTTTTATGGTTGGTAGAGCCATTCAAGCATACTAGTCTTGGTGAGTTACTTTCGTTTGAGGTTCTCGATGGTCAGAAAAGACTATGTGTGCTAAGGAAGTCATCTGTCTAGTTAAAAATATGAAATTGCATTTTTTCCAGAATTTTTGGCGTAGAAAACTTACCTGTAAGTTGTCTGGCTGTAGAATACTTACGAGTAAGTCTTCTGGTCAAAGGGACGACTTACTTGTAAGTCTTTCAGTTTTTCTTGTTAAAAAAAATCTAGAGAATACCCTAGATGACTTACTAGTTAGTCGTTTAGGATAAATGAGTTAGTTTTGCATTTGACCAAATTGTGTCAGATATTTGACTTTTCCTGGACGACTTACCAGTAAGTCATCTCTGGGAAAATAAAAATTTCAATATTTTATTAAAGCTAGATGACTTATCTGTAATTCGTCTCAGGTTACTTTTGCAATTGGAAAATAAAACTTAAATATTTAACTTTTTTCCAAACGACTTATTCGGAAGTCGTCCAGTCAGACGACTTACTTGAAAGTCGTCGGTCTTACATGAAAGTCGTCTAGATTAAGCAAAGTTGTCCAGATTTTTTTCCGAGATTCTGGTCAAACTTTGCTTATCTCAGACGACTTTCTCGGCAGTCGTCTACTTGGACAACTTTCAAGTAAGACGTCAGGGAAAAGTTAAATATTTAAGTTTTATTTTCGAATCGCAAACTAACCTGAGACGACTTACAGATAAGTCATCTAGCTTTAATAAAATATTAAAAATTTTGTTTTGCCAGAGACGACTCACTGGTAAGTTGTCCTGGAAAGTTCAAATATCTGACACAATTCGGTCAAATGCAAAACTAACATGTTTATCCTAGACGACTTACTGGTAAGTCGTCTAGAATTTTTTTTTTAACAAACAAAGCTGGACGACTTACAAGAAAGTCGTCCCATTTAAAAGTCAATTGAAAAATGGCATGTTTGGACGATTTACCACTAAGTCATCTATGTCTTCCAGACGACTTAACCGTAAGTCGTCTGCGTCAATGTTTAGTAAACTTTCATTTTCTCTATGTTTACTAATGTGTTTTATTTTGAATTTTTGCTGATGATGCGTAACTTACATGCAGTATATGGAGAATGGTTGTTGAAAAATTGCTATTGGGATTTTTTGGTTGATAATTTCAAAGGAGCGAGAATATTTTTGTTGAGTGAAGGTTCGACACATGCTGAACTTGTTGCAATGGCTCAAGAAGATTATAATCTGGACATGAGCACATAATCGGTGGAGATAACGTACTCATTACCAGGCAAAAATGATGCATGCTCCAGATATCCCTCGTATTCATGTTACAAGTGATAGACAAGTTCGAAACTTGCTCGAGATAACCAAAACGCATGGAGTACGGCTTTGTGTATCAAGCTGTAGCAAGGTGGAAACGTTTTCAGAGGAAAGGAAAAAAGATGATGAAGCTGATGAATGTTTTGAAGAAGATGATGATGATGATGATTTGGTTGAAGATGAAAATCATGATGGGGAGGAGGATGATGGGGAGAAGGATGTTGATATCTCTATTGTTGCTGAAGCGGACGAGAATGGTGAGGATTACAGTGTTTATGGAAAGGTTAAAGATGAGGATGAAGAATAAGATGATGATATGTGTTTTGAAGAATTCAAAATGACATATGCTATTGAAGCATAAATATCAAATGGTAACAATATCTATGTCAACCAGAGTTTTGTTAGCAAGGATGCACTGCTTTCAGAGTTGCGGTTGACAACAGTGAGGAGTAAGTTCTCCTTCAGAATATACAAGTTAATGGAAACTCTCTTTGTGGCAACATGTCGGGTTAGTGGTTGTGGATGGAAGATCAGAGCGAGTGTGAAACATGGAAGAAACACGTTTTCGGTAAAAAAGTATGTGGAAACACATACATGCTCAGTGGGAGACCGAATCGCTCATCGGAGACACTGTATTCCGAAGTATGTTGGTAGGTTTTTCATTGATCGTGTTCGAATCATTGATGGGTTGAATCCGCAACATATCACTGACGCAGTGAAGAACATGTTTTGCATGACACTTGATTACACCACTTCATACAAAGCACTATTATATGCACAAACATTGGTGAGAGGATCAATAGAAGATGGGTATTCGCGTCTGCCATCATATCTCGAGCAAATCTCCTTAGCAAATCCTGATTCTATCACGGCTATAGAACTTGATTCTATCAATAGATTTAAGTATCTATTTCTGTTTTTTTGGAGCTTCTATCAAAGGTTTTATGTATCAGAGAAGGGTCATTGTGGTGGATGGGACTCACCTAAGTGGGAAGTATGGAAGTGTTATGTTAGTTGCAGCCGCACAAGATGGAAATTTTCAGATATTTCCATTGGCTTTTGGGATCGTAGATGCTGAAGATAAACCTTATTGGGAATGATTTTTCACAAAATTGCCTAGTTGTGTATCCGATGAGCAGCCTCTGGTGATAGTCTCCGACCGGCACACGACCATTAAAAGTGCGTGTGATAAGGTGTTTCCTTGGGCAACCCAAGGAATATGTCATTATTACCTTCAAGATAACATTGTCAAAAAGTGTAAAGAGAAACATCTCTTGTACTTGATGAAAGGTGCTGCTTATGCTCATACGGTTTCAGATTTTGACCGGTACATGGCTAAGATACGGAGTGCAAACCCGGACCTTGCAACTTATTTGGAGAATGCGGACATCAGCCTATGGTCAAGGGTTTATTTTCATGGGGACATGTACAACATAAATACAAGCAACATTGCTGAATCTATTAATTCTGCACTGAAGCGAGCTAGAGGATTTCCGATTCACTTCGTGTTGGAGTTCATAAGGGAGAAGCTAGGTAAGTGATTTTGGAAAAGGAGAGATGATGCTTTGAGTCTCCCAACTCACCATAGTCAGGGTGTTGAATACTTGGTTGATGTTCGATTGGAGATAGCTGATGCGATGAGGGTCCAACCAATTGATGGATGGCGATTCTTTGTGAAAGGTGGGAAAATGGACTGTGTGGTTGATTTGGAACATGGAAAGTGTGATTGTGGTGTCTATGCAGTGGAGAAAATACCTTGCTCTCATGCTATAGCTTCTGGAACATATGCTGGTTTGCATATCTCCACACTTGTATGTTCAGTGTACTCAAAAGATTATTTGTTTCAAGGATACTCAGAGAATAGATATCTTTGTGTTGGACAACAAGTTGAGGAACACACATGCTTTCCTCCAGATGTAAAGCGTGGTCCAGGGAGATAGAAGAAATCAAGATGGCAATCTTAATTGGAGCTATCCAGGATGAGAGGACGCAAACCCCAGAAGCAACACATGGTTTATAGATGCTCAAAGTGCAAGGAAACTGGTCATACGAAACCACAATGTGAGAAATGATGTGGACGACCTTCTAGTAAGTCGTCCAGAAGACCTTTAAATTAGTCGTCCATGTTTTATTCTTCCACAAGACCTTTAAGTTAGTCGTCTAGTGTTTAATCTTCCTGAAGACCTTCAAGTAAGTTGTCTAGAAGACCTTAAAGTTAATCGTCTAGTGTTTAGTCTTCCAGAAGATCTTCAAGTAAGTTGTCCATAAGACCTTAAAGTTAGTCGTCCAGGGTTTATTCTTCCACAAGACCTTCAAGTTAGCCGTCTAGTGTTTAGTCTTCCAGAAGACCATCAAGTAAATTGTACTGAAGACCTTAAAGTTAGTCTATGTATTAAGAATTTGTGTTTAATCTATGTATTAAGAATTTCTGTTATGAACTTATCTGTGTCAACTTCTTTGTCAAATTGCAGTACAAGTATTAACAAATTTAAGAAGGTCTTGACCTTTATATTATCCGAAAGGTCACTGCACATAAGACTTTCCAAACGACTTATAGTTAAGTCGTCCAACATTCCAGGCAACTTAACTTTCAATATTCTGCGAAGTCTTCTGTGCAAAAGATAGGTTACAAAAAAAATACAGATAGATTACATTAAAAATACAAATCAAGTTCAAATACATGCATCAAGTTACAAATACAAATCAAGTGCTAATCTATCATACATCATACATTCCCAGGTTTTCATCATTTTCCACGTTTTCTTTCTCATGCTGGACAGGAAGCTCTTTAAATATATCCACCGCCATCTTATCCCTCATAGCCTTCCCATTGGCCTTAGCAAAGTATTTTTGATTTAATGGCATACCAAGCGCATGAATTCGATGTACCTTAGAGCGTACACGCCACAATCACCAGCTCGGGCCTGAGGTATATTGGTCGGTCTCTCATATATGAATGGCTCCAGGGATAATTGGTCACGTTGTTCGATGGAAATGCACTAAAAAAGCAGATAAGGGATCATGTGTAGAAAAGACTCCATTACCACATCGAGTTCTTCTGGGGAGATACATAAAAAAATGCTGTCCCATACGACTATGTACCTCTAAAGGATCAATATCCACATAGCAATCCAATGAGTGTCGTTGTTGTTCACTGGCACATAGATATCATCAATATTCGTCCTCCACAACTTGTTCGATTGGCAAAATGATGGTATAGCGCCTGAATAATAATTCCACGCCCCACCAGAGAGTCTTCTTCCTAACCGTAGACATCGGACTCTGAGTCCTTAAAATCCTTTTAGTAGAATCTCCATTGCTGAGCAAATAGATGATCAAAGAAACACATTCTCTCGCCCCCTGAAATGTTGTGGCTTAGCATCGTACATCTTCCTCAGCACATTAATCTAACCATCCATATGCTGCATATAAAATAATACAAGTCAGAAGATATCAGAAGAACTACTGGTAAGTCGTCTAGAAAGTCCTCTACGTAGAAGACTTACCAGACGACTTACTGGTAAGTCGTCTAAAAAGTCTTCTATATAGAAGACTTACCAGACAACTTATTGGTAAGTCGTCTACAAAGTCTTCTACGTAGAAGACTTATCAGACGACTTATTAGTAAGTCATCTAGTAAGTCTTCTAAGTCATAGCAGAAAACTTACACAGTCCTCTAGCCAAGATACGGAGGTCCGGAGGGTGTGATACCACCAAATTGGACTTGTACGTGGTTTCTTATCGAGATGTGTTCTATAATGACTGCAAACACAAAATGTTGAAAAGCAATAAGTTTTTGTAGACTAAAGCAAGCTACTATGGGAAAAGCAATCACTTACGGATCAGTTTTCAACCAATCGTCGAGCTTCTTCTTCTTGTCAATTGGTGCAAAGGGATTATAGCCTGGACAAAGCTTTTTGTTTCGAATGATCACTTTGGACGTGCTGTTTGCCGTATAAGAAGATTGCTGTGAGACAACAAGTTTCTTTGTTCGATCACTCTTTGCACGGACAAGTGCCAAAGCAGCATCCCTCTTTTTCTGATATATAGCATCCTCCTACGGTATATCCAAAACAATGGGTGTATATTTGGCCAATAAGGCTCCCATCTGTGGAAACATCTTGAGCTTTATCCTTCTCCCCATTAACACTTTCACTAACCCCGGGAGAGGATTCCTTACTAACCCCGGGTTCGTGCGAGGATGTCCCTTTAGGTTAAGAGGTAGTGTGTTGAGATGATGTCCATTTCCCTTTTTTGGTGATGCCAACTTTCTTCTCCACTGCTTCCACCCTTTCCGACAGATGCTTGATCTCCTTAAGACACGTCCCAAACCCTTCCCTCATGGCATCAACTATGTCCTTGAAATTTCTTTCAATATCCTCTTTGGTCATCCCACCAACAGTCGTAGTCACCTTTGGACGAGCCTATGTAGGAACCTCTTCACTAGCCTCTGCAGGTGCCCCTTCACTAGCCTCAGTAGGTTTCCATTTACTAGTCTTTTTACGAGCTTTCTTCTGAGGTCTTGGACTATCTTCCTTCACCACAACTATCGATTTATTCGATGGACTCACAACCGCCGGCTTTGTATTGACCCAAGTACCGGTGACTTCCCAACAATACATGGTCCACTTCCACGGTCTCTGATTAAACATGACTTTAATTATGTTCTCCGCGGCCGGGTCCTTAACATCAGAGTCCCATTTTGGAAACAGCTCACCAATGTCCTTCTGAACAAATTTGATCACCACAGTCTGCAGTAAATAAAAGATATGAACTTATATACTTGACGGATAAAGAAAGATGGAAAAAATCTTCCCAGACAACTTATAATTGAGTATTTTACTAAGTTATCCAGCTGGAAGACTTTCCAAACGACTTAATTATAAGTATTCTACTAAGTCATCCAGCTGGAAGATTTTCCACACGACTTAATTATAAATCTTCTACTATGTCGTCAAGTAGGAAGACTTTCCAGACGACTTTCCAGACACTTAATTATCGTAGTAAAGGATTGAAGTAAATACCTGTATGCAGATAACATCTTTAAAGCATATGCGTCCTTTGCCACCCATGTAAGCCAATATCGGTGGAGATGGTTTGTTTGGTATGGGGTTACCATAGTTGGAAAAATGGCTTATTCCCCTACGAAATAACATCTCCCGGTTTTTAAACACACGAACTTTTACGTCATGTCAAAACCTATACGAACATCTCTTATTTTTGAATTACATACACAAACTTTCGATTTTAACCTAATTTCTACAAAACCTTAAACGGTGTTACGTAGCCGTTAACAACTTAATGGCGTGTCTTATCTGGTTTAATTCTTCAATTAATTCTGGTTAAACTAAGAACAAAACGACGTCGTTTTACTCTTCTTCTTCAATTGGGGATCAATTAATTCTTCATGTTACTACATCTAATCTATTATTTTATACATAAGATATTTGAATTTTGGTACTATTTAAAAGAAAATTCCCAACATATTTTTATAATTAAAACAAAAATAAATTTAAAATTAAAATTTGATTTGTCATTAATATTTTAATTGAGTTGCTAAAATACCATAGTTTTCTATTGACATTTAAAAACAAAATAGTATATGAATTAAAGTTTATTATTATATTTTTGTATACAAACATTTTAAAACAATATATTGTTGAGAGTTTCAATATAAATAAAAAATGGTAGATATATAAGTTTAACATATGTTAATACATTTATTTTGTATAAAGCTATTATACAGTTTATGAATTTTAGCCTATTTTAATGAATGATGATTTATTTAAATGAAAACTTTCGAATTTAAAATTTGTTAATTTACCTATTTAATATAATTTTATCATATTTAATTCATGTAACACTTCTATTTTCATATAATCCAGAGTTTATTTATAGAATTTATAAAAAATAGTAGAATTTTTATTTTCTTGTTTATAATAAAATTTTAGTTAACATTGATTTATAATAATATTATATAACTAATTACGAAATTTATTAATGTATTATTTTATAAAAATATTTAAATTTTTAAGTAAGATTTTGTTAGATTCTTTCTCAACAGATTTTGTTATAATTAAAAAATAAAATTCAAATATTTAGTTGGTTTATTATTAGTGTAGATAATTAAATATGTCATATTAACTAATTTTTGAAATGGTCTAATTATTATTTGTTAATAGTAGATAAATTTTTAATTTTTTTTAAATTTACCTATTTAATATAATTTTACCATATTTAACTAATGTAACACTGCTATTTTTATATAATAGAGAATATATTTATAGAATTTATGAAAAAATAGTGTAGAATTTTATTTTCTTGTTTTATAATAAAAACTTAGTTAAATTGATTTATAATAATATTATATTACTAATCATGAAATTTATTAATGTATAATTTTATTAAAATATTTAAATTTTTAAGTAAAATTTTGTTAGATTATTTCTCAACAGATTTTGTTATAATTAAAAAAATAAAAATTCTTGTTGGTTTATTATTAGTGTACCAAATTTATATACCCAAAATATTGGATGATTGTTGCACACGTTTTAGAAGGATTGAAAATTCTGTTATCAAATTATAAATATGGTATAATGAGTTGATGAATATTCTGAAAAAAAATTGGTTCCTAATTGATTGATTATGAAAATCGTGATTGTTTAAAAAAAGTTTTATATCTAATATCTAATATCTAATATATTTAAATTCAAAATCTTATATGTTCAAAAATAGACTATTTTAATTGGTTCCTAATTGATGATTATCAAAATTGTGATTGTTCAAAAAATCTATTATATCTAATATCTAATATTTATTTTGTATAAAGCTATTATACAGTTTATGAATTTTAGCCTATTTTAATGATGAATGGTGATTTATTTATATGAAAAACTTTAGAATTTAAAATTTGTTAATTTACCTATTTAATATAATTTTATCATATTTAATTCATGTAACACTTCTATTTTCATATAATCCAGAGTTTATTTATAGAATTTATAAAAAATAGTAGAATTTTTATTTTCTTGTTTATAATAAAATTTTAGTTAACATTGATTTATGATAATATTATATAACTAATTACGAAATTTATTAATGTACTATTTTATAAAAATATTTAAATTCTTAAGTAAGATTTTGTTAGATTCTTTCTCAACAGATTTTATTATAATTAAAAAACAAAATTCAAATCTTTAGTTGATTTATTATTAATGTAAATAATTAAATATGTCATATTAACTAATTTTTGAAATGGTCTAATTACTTTTTGTTAATAGTAGATAAAATTTTAAATTTGTTACTTTAACTATTTATTATATTTTTACCATATTTAACTAATGTAACACTGCTATTTTTATATAATAGAGAATATATTTATAGAATTTATTAAAAAATAGTGTAGAATTTTATTTTCCTGTTTTATAATAAAAACTTAGTTAAAATAATTTAAAATAATATTATATTACTAATCACGAAATTTATTAATGTATAATTTTATAAAAATATTTAAATTTTTAAGTAAAATTTTGTTAAATTCTTTTATATTTTACTAAAATAAATAAATTAATAATATATTTATAGATAGTTTTATATAACATACACTATATATTTCAAAATTGTTTTTTACGACAAAAAAATAACTACTCATTGAAATTAATTAATTTAAATATATTATTTTAAGTGATATTGGAAGAATCTGTAAATAAGAAAGAAATGTGATGACTAAATATGTATATAGAAGAAAATATTTAATTTGATATCCATGTTTCCAAACATTCTTTCTTTAGTGTACTATCTATGTTTCCAAACATTCTAATTTTGTACTTGATTTTTAATAATATAGATTTTAGTTAATAGATAAGTCACAACATTTTTCAATAAGTCCAAAAAGAATCATGTCAAAGTAATTTTCAAATAGGAATCTGTTTTAATATATTAGATCTATCATCGCCTGCTTGAAAGCATGTAAACTATCAAAGGCTTGTCTTAACCGAAGCTCGCCACTGCCTTTCTTATATGTGAAGTAGCCATCTCTTTCATAACCATCTTGATCATCATCTGAGCCGACTGGTGTAGCAAACAAATCAACATCTTCATCTACAAAATCCCTCACATATCTCTCAACTCTTGCTTCTTCATCACATGGAGACCTATCTCTTTCATTATCTCTTTCATATTCATATCTCTCTGGCTCATTATTATATCTCTCTGTTGAATCTCTTTCATTATCCTCCATCCCTGCCTCGTCTCTCTCTGTTTCAGACTCCAAAAATATGTCGTTACTGCAAAAAGAAACAGAAAGCCATCAAAACAAAAAATAAAACAACATAACTGTGAGAATTTTAGAGAAAAAAAACTTGACTTACTTTATTCTCAAACTTTGTCTCTTCCTAATCCACCAATCGCAGAAACACGTTTCTAGCTAACGAGAATATTGATGGAATTAATCTTCACTCTACAGAAAATCTTCAATCACAATATGCATCATCTCCCTCGTTATCTGAGTCGTTTTTTTTCTTCTTAGATACCACGAACCCTAATTCTAATTTGATCCCCTATTGAAGAAGAAGAGTAAAACGACGTCGTTTTGTTCTTGGTTTAACCAGAATTAAGTGAAGAATTAAACCAGATAAGACACGTCATTAAGTTGTTAACGGCTACGTAACGCCGTTTAAGGTTTTGTAGCAATTAGGTTAAAATCGAAAGTTTGTGTATGTAATTCAAAAATAAGAGATGTTCGTGTGGGTTTTGACATGGCGTAAAAGTTCGTGAATTAAAAAATCGGGAGATGTTAGTTCGTAGGGGAATAAGCCATTTTCCCTACCATAGTTAGCACCCAATTCCGGCAGAGCTGTGTACACCCAGACCTGGAGAGTTTGTATAAACCCATCAACAGTGTAATACCCCGAAATATCTTTGCCCTTCACAGAGTCCATCAGCACCTTAAACGTGACTCTCCCCCATGGATAATTCTCAAACCGTTCTTACTCCATCACTAACTTGCCAGGCTAACCCTTGTATCGGTTGAATACTTTATCCCTTCAATGTATCTAGTGAAGATGGCAAGGTACCCGAGCCGCTTGCGATCATCCCGAGACCACCCTCGCATATCTCAAGTTCTGTTATTATCTGCTTAGTAGATGGCCCAACTTCGACATGAACTCCCAACATCCCCCAGAAAGAAGCCAACTCCTTTGTAACAACACACTTCGGTCTATTAAGGTCCTCAATGTACTCACAGTTTAGACCAGTGAGGTTTTCAAACTCTAACAGTGAAAACCTCACATGTTGTGGACCAACGAGACTCCACAGCTCATACTTCTTCTTTATGTCCATCTGGAAACCGAGCATGTAGTGAACAAGCCTTGAAGCCCAAGCAAATCCCAGCTCTTTGAATTTGATGAAAACTCCCAACTTTGACTCATTCAGCTCTTCATATTCATCACCATGAAGAGCTTTCATTAAAGTAGTATACAACTTCGAACAATCCGTATGATACAAAATAACTTTCATTTCGAAGGGCTCTTCCCCTAATATATGTAACCTACGGGGGAGTTCTGGAATATCCATTTTTTGTCTACAAAACAATCAAAGATAACCATATCAAACACACAATCATCCAGTATAACATTTTAATTATAAGTCTGGAAGACTTTCCAAATGACTTATAATTAAGTCGTCTGTCAAGTCTTCCAAGACTTTCAGTAGAACATTTTTAAAGAAGACCTGAAAATTTGGAGAAGATATAGTCGTCTTCGACACATCGGTTATAGATCTGCAAAAATAGACGTGAAAAAGAAGCGCGGTGAGAACGACGGTGAGAACGAGTATATAAATTGATAGAAACAACGTTTTATGTTCATAGTTTCCTCAATCAATCACTCAACAGTAAGAGATATAACTTACCGGCGGCGGAGTTCAACGAGACGCCTTTGAGAGAAAAGACGCTAGGGTTTACAGACAAACGTCACCAAGGTTTCCTCTCACATCTGAAATAGAGGAAGCAGCGGTGAGAACGGTGGTGAGAACGACAGTGATAACGGCGAAGAGATAACCAGCGGTGAGGACGATGGATTAGAGAGAATCGACGGAAATCGCCTTTGAGAGAAACGACGTTAGGGTTTTCTGAATTTCGCGAAAAGTAAATAAAAAAACATCTTATATGTGTCTAGTAAATAATCTGGTTAGGTTTAAAAGTACATTGGTAAAATGGTAAAATTAAAGGTTCGGTCCGGTTTGGACGTCTGTTGAATACGGTATATCAGACAACTTACTAGTAAGTCGTCAACCGTAAATATATTCACCAGACGACTTACTAGTAAGTCGTCTGAGACCCTAAATTTAACTCATAAACTAAATTGACTAAATTAACTAACTAACCATGTTATCAAATCAAATTATACTTAAATAGTGTTTACTATACACATAAATAAACACACTTAGGTCAATTTTAAAATTTTCAAAAAAACATTTATGCTTTTTAAAATCTAACCCTAAGAACACATACCATACTACAACATATGTTGGCAAAACCTAAACCAAAGAATATCATGACTCACTACATTCACTCATCTATGTTGAAAACAATTAACTTTTGTTATATCTTAATTTATCTATCTTAAAACATACGTTAATTACATGATTTCAATTTTTCACTTATGAAAATATTTTTTACAAATTTTTTAAATTATTTTTAAGAAGAACGACACTAGACGACTTTCAAGTAAGCCGTCTGGACCACTTACATGAAAGTCATCTGGACAGAAGACTTACATGGGTTAGAAACGCAAAAACAATTCGTTTTTTTTGTTTATTCACAAGAGGTTAGTTGTAATTTCATAGCCTTTAAGATTATTTTTGCATTCGATTCAAGTTTGGGTTTACTTTTGCATTTGAAATCAAGTGGTGAGTCATATTTGGAAATTCGCCCTTAATTTTATTATTCAATGTAAAGATAAACCTAGTCATGTTTCTAAATTATTAAACTATATTTCAAATTTAATTGCGATAAAAAAATTAATTGAGTGATTAACATTCAATTCATTAGGTTTAATAATTATATTTTATATGTTAAATATTTTTCAACTCAAACCATAAAAAAAATTATTAAATTTTATTCTTACAAAATAGTATAAAAATTAATATTTCAAAATATGAAAATTAATTTAGGAAATTAAACTAATTTAAATAAAATCAAATTAGAAAATAAAAAATAAATAAAAGTTATAAATAATTAATTTATACTAAAGAAAAATTAATGAACTTAAAACTAAATGTAATAAAAATGTATATTAAGAATAAAATATATTTTTAGAGTTATTATTTCTGCGCATGGCGTATGAAACCATCTAGTTATATCATAAATTGGAAGATTTTTTGATGATAAAATATGAGAAATAATATATTGGATCACAGGAAATGATTATTTAATATATATATATATATATATCTGTTTTTTTACTAGAATAAATTTAGTGTTTTGACGTAATTTTCAAAGCAAACACACAAATGATTTTGAGATTTCATACCTGAGTGAATTATTAGACTTGATCCATAAATGTTGAGTCAAGTAAAGCAGGTAAAGTAGGAATTGATCGATGTCGAGTAGTGTGTGACATGTAATTTGTATCATTTAAGTCTCTAGGAGATTATTTAAAAGATTTTAGAAAAAAGGATACATGTTCTTAGAATTACTTTGTGCTTTTGTTTTCTTTGAATCTCAATTCAACAATTGGTATCAGAGTGGAACACCTAACGAATGAGATTTCTTCGAACACATGTGAGATCCAAAGAAGAGAATATATCGACATTTGCACATAATTTTGTGCTACTAAATGATGTGAATTATAGGTATTGGCAAATAAGATAGTATAGTCTGTAAGCTTAAGAATCTGAGCTTAATAGGTTGTTACAATTATGGTTTTTTTGTTCGTATATGTTGTGTTACACAAGGGAGGTAACGTGATGCGGCTTAGATCTGCCTCAAGTCCAAGGATTTGAAAGCCATGTGTGGAACACCTAGGTTAATGCTTGGTGTGTGGTTCAATGGGTCATTCAGTGAATTCATTGGCCTGATTCATGAGGAATTAGACCAAGAAAAGATAAATGCTCATGATATGGTCTTGGAACAACTTGTACTAGCCAGCAACATCATAGTTCAACCAGAACACGAGCCAAAGATGACCATGAGCATCTTGAATCATGACCTTGAGAATGTTGGATGACCAGCTTACGATATGGACAAGCAAGCGGGAGTAAATGGTCTACAATGGAATATGAAATGGAATGTAATGCATGAGACCTTGGTTTGAAGTAGGAAGCAAACTACACACGACCCGAAGCACCTTAAGAACAGAATGAATACACCAGAAGGAACTTGGGCGGGGTTCAGTTGGGTGTTGGTTGAGTGACATATGTGGTTTTATTTTTCTAGAATGGTATAAATATCCTAAATAATTAACTATCAAATTAACTCTAGTCTTAACATATAAATAATACTCTTGCCAAAAGAGATCAGGTGTAGTACTTATGAATTAAATCCACAAAGAGCAATGACACACAATAGGTTTCTTATTTCTAAAGACTAAGCTATGTGAATATATAATATTAGTGGCAAACAATCAGTTAAGGAAATGTTCCTTATCAAGAAGTAGAGATGCAATATGAAAATATGCTAATAATGCAAATATGAAAATACTCTAATAATGCAAATATAGAAATATTCTATTAAACTAAATAGATGCAAATGTAAATATGCTAGATCTAAGGTTTCAAGCCTAATGAATTAGAGGGAATAGGAAGCACAGAAATATAAATATTCTAGAATTCAAATATTAACTATTCTGACCCTTTTAACTCCAACTCTCATATGTGAGCAAAAAGAAAGACCATCGATCGACGGCTAAGGCATGATCTCGATCGACGGCTAATTCCTGATGTCGATCGACGGTGAAATTAGAAGGAAGTGTGAACGAGATTTGATAAGTCCACTAGACTTATTAGACCAGCTCTCGCATGCGCCTAACAGTCTAGTTCAATGGAGTATATTCTGGCACAAAACTTACACTCGTAGTAATCAATGTCATACTTTCGAGATCCTAGTTAGCAACTCTAAAATGCAAGCATGAATCACAACTCAATTGATGGATATTAACTTAACCTAGCAATCCTACTTTTGGGATAATCCATGATTGCTATCATTCAACCCTAAATCTAGTTGATAACTACTCAGACATAATTAAAGTAAGAACAATATTCTGAATATAATGCATAGATAAAATATTGGGGTTCCAATACAAATATTCCTAAGGAGTTAAGAATCTTCTCCCCTAAAAACCCTTAAACTATAAACCAAAACTCCTTGTGCACACCTTGCCCACCCTTTGCATGCGCTCAATACATAAAACATAAATATAAAACACTAACACCTATGTCAAAACTCGTCCAGGGCACTTTCGTCATTTGTCTCTAATTTGGGATTTTAATGGAATTGGACATCGATTGATGGCAAGTTTGCAGCATCGATCGACCTTGGTCTTTTAACATCGGTCACTCCAAGGTTGTGTCGTCGATCGACGACACTCTTGTACTTCGACTTCTCAAATAGTCAGCTACAGATTCTTCTCATCTAAATGCTCCAAAAGCTTCAAGTTTCATCATATATCTCCAAAACGTTCATGGACCTGTAAATACTACAAAACAAAGCCTAGACACACATAATAGACCCTAAATAGAGCCTATAACATGGCCTAAAACTGGTAACAAATAGGCTATATCAACTCTCCCAAACTTAACCTTTTGCTTGTCCTCAAGCAAACTAAGCATGTGAAAGAGGTTTTGAAAAGCAGAGACTTACATAATGTCTAAGTATAACTGTCACCCTACTTTGTTGCAAGCACATCCTATCAAGCGAATCACAGAGAAACTTTATATACCCTATCCTACTATAGCAGTCAAATCCATTCTACCAACGACTTAGCAAATACTAGTCTGACTCACTCCTCTACTGATTTCATTTCTTTGCATAAAATAAAATTATAGGATTTACCTTGGGAGTATCGATCAAAGGACACATGGACTCTTACCTCTACAAGTATCTGAACAACCTGGCACAAAGTCTTCTCTAATTCCTTTCTTCCCCCTTTTCTTTCTGAATCTTTTAGATTTCAAACTTAATGGACAATGATTCTGATATAGTCCATCTTGCCATCTCATTTTCGTTTTTCTTTTTTTTTCTTTTGCTTTTTTTTGGCAAAGTTGTAGGCGAATAGTGGGGTCATCGGTAATGTACCTACCCCTCGTTTCCAGCAATGTGTGATCGTTCCTCCGAATCAGAATAGTGAGGTCATTGGTAATGTACTTACCCCTCTGCATCTTGGGAAGTCATCTCAATCTTTTAAGCTATTAGGAATGCTGAAGAGAAGAAATAAGGGAATCAAACGTGCAATGACTTGTACCTTCAGACTTGCACAAGGAATCCGATCCAGTGTATACCAAGCCCTAAAGCAAGCAAATAATGCCAAGATTAGTTTTGGAAATCAACTTCGGTTCCTTCAAACTTTCTAAGAAAATGTGATAGAGTGGCATGATGATCCACTTTGGTATCTATAATAATCTCTGCAAACAACCTTTTAAAAATGGTGCTAAAGTGTGGTTAGTCAATAATAAATCTTGATCATAGTCCCTTTCTTGACTCAATAAAACTTTTTGAAAATCTTATATATATATATATATATATAGTAAATAAAACTCAAAATAAATCAAATAGCATTAGCGAACCTCCCCCAGACTTAAGTTACACTGTCCCCAGTGTAATCCCTCTCGGATTTGTTAGGAAAAATTAAATCATAAGTAAATACCTTAAGTTGAAAACTCGATACCAGACTCTGTAAAAGAGTATAGATCGATGATAGGCCTATGGGGTCGATCGATGGCCGCTATCCAATGTCGACTGATAGTGCCTCTATGGTGTCGATCAAGGGTGGACTCAAACAGTCTACAAAACAAAGTAAAACTCGAAATACATAGTAGTATAAGTAAAAACGAAATTAAGACTTACTAAACAATGGGTTGCCTCCCACTCAGCGCTTGGTTATAGTCTTAAGCTCGACGTTGTGAACCTTCTGACTTGTATGGAGGTGGATCAACACTTGGAAAAAGTGTCTACATCTTCTTTGCTCTTCTGAAACCATTTACCAATAAAGCTCCTTATTGCCTCATCTCCTTTGGTTTTCTCGTTCTTTATAACTGCTCTAGCAACCTCAATTGAATGCATTCCCCCTTGTAGTTTCTCAATATTGCGCTGTAGCATTCTAAGTCTGGAAGCTCTAGTCTCTGATATGTCCTCCAATTGCTGAGAAATATCTTCCTTCATCAGGCTCTAAAAAAACCATATCATCAAATCTATCTTCCAATTCTATTTATGTTGCGGTCGTCTGTCCGTTGGCTTCAGTGTCGAACGATGGCCTGATGTTGCCGTCGATCGATGCTCGTTTTTCTGCTCCAATTGCATGTTGTCTCTGAACAGTATCAAAATCTTGTTTCATCTCATCCATGCGTGCAGTTAAACCGGTGAGGCAGTTTTCTATAGGATAGCAGACATCATCCAACCTCTTGTAGAAATCATCCAATGACATCTCTTGAGCTTTGTAGATCTCATGCACAATATCATCAATCTCTTCTATGTTGTATGTCCGTTGATTCTTCATAGACATAGCGATCTTTGCTGCATGTTCTAGTAAACATATGTAGCTTTGCTCAAACAAAGTAGCTCTCTCTAGAATTTCTCTAATGTCTTCAGCTTGCACATTCACTACTCTTTCGTTTGTAGCTCTGGCAATACCATTCTCATCTTTGTAGATGCCATACTCATCTTTTTTTCCCAAAGTATTTTTCCCTCAGCATCAAAAGCTCTCTTAACTTGCTCGAAACGCCAGTCGATCGATGGTGGTTTGATCCAATCGATCGATTGTGGAGAATTGTAGGCATTGGAAGGACGAAGTTTGTGTACCTCCAGAAAAGTGTTGTCGATCGATGCAAGATGAATTATGTCGATCGATGGCTGCTTGAAAGTGTATGGAACATTACAGATCGTCTCATTCTTCTGCTCCTCAATGTCGATCGATGCTGTATGATGCGCGTCGATCGATGGCTGCTGCTGTCCAAATATTTTACCCGATCCATTAGCCATAATAAGGGCATCTGCTGCATCATCCTTAGATAAATGTAGTATTCTCCCATGAAGAGCCCGCGCACGTCCCTTTGGGTCTCTGAAAATTCTGATCTCATCTGATCTAAGATTACCGATATATGTATCTTCTGCTCCAACTTCGTGTTCTGGCTCGAGTCTGGCGTCGTTCGATGGCCAGGAGTAGCCAGTGATCGATGCTCGATTATCCACTTTCATGTTCATCATCCAGACAGCGTCTTATGATGCTAGGCCGCGATGTTCAATCAGCTCTTCCTTTATGTAATCTTCATCGTATCCTTTGCAAGCTTAATCGTAACCTCCGCATGTTGGACGTGTGTCGATCGATGGTGTATGGTGACAATCGATCGATGCTCGATAACCAGGTTGTTGCACGAAAATGTTTCCAGCTCCATTAGCCATGGAAATCGATGTTGATTTCCGGAGTCGATGGGAAATGTGATAAACACTAGCCTCTTCCATAGCAATACCACGATGCTCGATTATCTCTCTTTCTATGTAATCTTTGTCGTAATCGAGGTAGGTTGGATTTTAACCACCATATGCGTGGCAGTTGTTGATCGGTTCTAGAGTAGGGTCGTCGATCAATAACAAAGGGTGGATGTCGACCGATTGCTGAACAGCAAAAGCGTCGATCGATTTTCTGGGCTGGGTATCGATCGACGCTCCATATTCTAATTCTTTACTGAAGTCATAATCGCGGAAGCATGTGGCCACAAGTTCTGCATCATCACACAATTCAATCAGAGTAGCCTTGTTCTTATTCTTTACATGTTCATAGAAAATATTTTGATCAATTAGAGATAGATACAACCTGTTTAATTTCATATTGCATATAGCTCCCACAGTACCCATGAATGCTCTCCCAAGTAGTAGTGAAGAGTTCCAATCTATCATGATGTCCATCACATGGAAGTCTACTGGGACTAGGGTGTTGTTAATATCTACTAGAACATCTTTTACCATCCCTCATGAGTTCACTTTTGAGTAATCTACAAATGTGAAAGAATCATTGGAGGGTTCAATTTTCAGGTTCAGCTCTTCTGCCAAGTTTTTGGCATAATGCTCACTCATGATCTAGTATCACAGAGGGCATTGAGGTATTTGTTGTCCTTGATGAAGCATGGAACCACGAACTTCCCAAGATCACTTTTCTTCTTCAGACAAGTCCTCTGTTTCATCTTTTCTCAGAGATGGTTGAACTTGATCTCTATATCATCGTCTGTCTCCCTTGTTTCATTGAAAACATTCAAAATTTGTGAGTATAATAAGCTGCATCAAAAGGAATATCTAAAGGAATTTTGAAACTCTTTTGGTAAAGTTATCCATCTCTTTTTCACTGGCTTCTCTGTGTTGATGTTTGGGGATCTTTTGCTTCCTCTTGGAGTGTCCCTCATCTTCTCTATCAAGTTCTATACTTTCAGATGTGTCAATATTCTGTTCTGAAACCGTTATGTTTGGACGCACAATCAAACTCGTAGTGATGCTTGGCAGTCGAACCAGTTTTCTCATCAGTCGATCGATGCTCAGGTCGCGTTGTCGATCGATACATCTATCTTTATGTCGGTCGATTGTCTCGTGTCGGTGTTGATCGATGTTAATCGATTCACACGAAGCTACTGATGCTGCATGAATCATTGTCGATCGATGCTCATTGCTTGGTGTCGACTGACACCAATGCGAACTGCCAAATGACATCGACTTTCCACACGAAAATGTCCTTCTTGGAGCTTTTCCCTCTTAACTTCTTGCCAAAAATCATCATCAATCAATGCATTGACGTGGTGCTTCTGTCTAGCCTCTATTTTCTTCTTGATCAGGCTCTCATGCCTCCCAATGGTTTCACTTGTTTGCATCACCTGATTCTCCAGCTTCTTCACATGGGTGTTGAGATTTTCGAACTTGGTGTTGAGGTTGAGGTACAACACATCTATCTTTCCATTGAAATCCACAGTCATCTTCTGCTGTCCCTCTAAAACGTTGTCAACCATTGCTTCAATCTTGCTTTCTTGAGTTTATCGAGGAGGATTCTGCTAGTAAGAAGATCCGTAAGTTTTGTTGTTGTTGAAGGGTTTTCGCTGAGAACCCTGACTAAAGTTACTCCTTTGACCATTCCCATAAGATTTCCTGTTGAAACCTGGATTCCCTTGTCTCTGGAAACCATTCCCATCAACGTAGTTCACATCCTCTTCTTCAATCTCATCATCTCCAAATTATATTTCTTCTACTTTTGCAAGAGTGACATGCTTCCTGAAGATATTCTGAACACTATCCAATTTTGCCTTGACCTGTTCAATCGGATCCTTGCTCAAAGGTAGAGTTAATTTCTTCCTTTCAAAGTTTGTGTTCTTGGTGCTGTTGCTGGATGCTAGATTATCAATCAACCTTGTAGCTTCTTCAGGAATCCTAGTGCTGAAATTTCCCTCACTAGTTGTGCCAAAAGCCATCTGATACTGTAATCCAATACCTCTAAAGAAAATGCTGAGAAGGTGCACTTCGTTAAACCCGTGAGGTGGACAATCTCTTTGGTATGATTTGAATCTGATTCAGGAGTTTCTGAATGATTCTGAAGGGTCTTGTGAAAAAGTAGCAATCTCATCAAAGAAGTTACGCAAGAAGGCGTTCTTGATGTCAGTTCAGGATGTCAAGGATCCTGGTGGTAACTGCTTGAGCCAATATAAAGCTTCTCTAGCAAGTGAGTACTTGAAGGGCTTACAAAAAAGATAGTCTTCGGGAACTCCATTGACTTTGATAGCAGTCACTAGATCCTCAAATTGCTCCAGATGCCATAGGGTGCTCATGTCGCAACCCATGGTAAGGTGTTTGTGCTAGAAGTCCGAAGAAAGCGAGCTTGATTTCAAAATCGCTTCTTTGAAAAGCTAGAGAACGAATGGTGGATATGTTGGCGTAGAACTGGTCCGGACGGTTGTAGTCAGCCAGTGTTCTCTAAGGAGCTTGGGCATTAGCTTAAGGTTGAGCTGATGCAGCGTCTACTTCTGCTTCTGTATCAGGGATTATGGTCCCTTGATCATGTATCTTTTGACCTGCTGCAATACGCAGATGACCGTCAATTCATGCTGGTTTCCATCCTCATTCCGAGTCAATATTAAAGTCGAAACCATCTGAAATCGTCTGCTTTTGTCGATAAATGCGAGCAAGTTGCTGTCGACCGGTGATATGTGATCAGTGTCGGTCAATGCTCGAGTTCTGATGTCGGTCGATGCTGTCCGTAAATAAGTGTTAGTCGACGCGGTGTAGGTGCTCTCGATCAATGCTTGTCGTCTTTCTTTGTAGATCTTACGTTCGAGGTTGTCGGGGTCAAAGAATAGCAGTTCTTGTCTTTTATTGCTCCTGGTGTGTCTTTGCATGCACCTGAAAAACAAAGGAATAGAGAAATTTAGTAACTTTGAATAATAGTAACAAACCTAGACTAAATCCTAGAAATTAATCTAATGGCAATCAATGCTCCCCGGCAACAGCGCCAAATTTGGCATGCGTGGTTTTATTGTTCTAGCAGGGTATAAATAACCTGAACAATTAACTATCAAATTAACCCTAGTCTTAACACACAAATAATACTCTTGTCAAGAGAGATCATGTGTAGTACTTAGGGATCGAATCCACAGAGAAAATGGCACACAATAAATTTCTTATTTCTAAAGACTAAGCTAGGTGAATATATATATTAGTGGCAAACAATCGTTAAGGAAATATTTCTTATCAAGAAGTAGAGATGCAATATGAAAATATGCTGATAATACAAATATGAAAATATTCTAAAAATGCAAATATGGAAATATTGTAATAAACTAACTAGATGCAAATGTAAATATGTTAGATCTAGGGTTTCAAGCCTAATAGATTATAGGGAATAGGAAGCACAGTAATGTAAATGTTATAGAACTCAAATATTAACTATTCTAACACTTTTAACTTCAACTCTCGTATACGAGCAAAAGGAAAGATCATCGATTAACGGCTAAGGCCTGATGTCGATCGACGGTGAAATCAGAAGGAGGTGTGAACAAGATTTGATAAGTCCACCAGAGTTATTAGACCAGCTCTTGCATACGCCTAACAGTCTAGTTCAATGGAGTCTATTCTGGCATAAAACCTACTCTTGTAGTCGTCCATGTCCTACTTTCAAGATCTTAGTTGACTACTTTAGAATGCAAACATAAAGCATAACTCAATTGATGGATATTAACTTAACCTAACAATCCTACTTTTGGGCTAATCCAGGATTGCTATCATTCAACCCTAAATCTAGTTGACAACTACTCAGACATAATTAAAGTAAAAACATTAGTCTGAATATAATTCATAGATAAAATATTGGGGTTCCAATACAAATCTCCCTAAGAAGTTATGAATCTTCTCCCCTAAAAACCTTAAAACTATAAACCAAAACTCCTTGTGCACAGCTTGCACACCCTCTTCATGCTCTCAATACATAAATCATAAATATAAAACCCTAAAACTTAGGTCAAAACTCGTCCAGGGCACTTTCGTCATTTGTCTCTAACTTGGGCTTTTAAATCGGCTGTCTGCAAATTGGACGTCGGTCGATGGAAAGTGTGCATCATCGATCGACCTTGGTCTTTTAACATCGAGCGAGTCCAAGGTTATGTTGTCGATCGACGACAGTCTTGTACTTCGACTCCTATAATGGTCAGCTACGGATTCTTCTTCTCTAAATGCTCCAAAAGCTCCAAGTATCTCCTTATATGTCCAAAACGTTCTTGGACCTGTAAATACTCCAAAACATAGCCTAGACACACATAATAGACCCTAAATAGAGCCTATAACATGGCCTAAAACTGGTAATAAATTGGCTATATCATTGAGCAAGGCCCATACCAGCCCTTGAGAAGAAAGGACCAACCACCTTGGGTCTTACTTGGTCAATTTAGTTAATGTTTTAGGGATTTTTAGTTAAGTGTAAACCTATTAGGCTTAGGTTAGGTTTTCTTATAAGCCAATTAGGAATAGTTTTGGGTTTCTTAAACCCATTAGAAATACGTTTTGGTTTTTCTCTTTAGATTAGAATTAAGATTTTCCAGTTAGAGTTTTCAGCTTTTTCTATATAAGCCAAAGCTGAACACATAATGTAAGAACGCAATATTTTAATAAAACCATCAAGCTTTTGGATTTTCTTTTTCTCCTTGGAGACTTCTTTCTTGATCATTCACGTGGTCATATTCATATATTATCACCAGGAAGTTAGCTCTTATGTTTACGTGATTTCCAACAAGCATCAACCTATACGAGGTTACACTCGTAGATAGCCATAGCAAAACAACCTTTGGGCATTCCATAACCCTTTTATGAAGATAATGCACCATCTAAGAGCCTTAGGCTCAAGGATCCGTTACTAAACATCCTTCAAGTTATTCATGGGCAAGACAACATATCCAAGGTCGTGTCATGTGGTATCAGAGCCACTTGAATGTTTAGGGTTTGATGATCTTAAACAAGGGTCACAACTTCAATCAAAAATCCAGAAATCATATATGGTTTCTTATAGAAAACAGGGAGATAAGGCTAAACAAGCAGAAACAAGGGAAGCGTTGCATCCAAAGGAAAGAAACCAAAAAGAGGTTAAGCTTGAGAAAGAGCAGTATCTCATCCCATAAGCAACTAGGAAATCCTACTTGGCTTTTAAACGTAGCCAACTCAAAGAGGACCTAAGAAGTATTTGTACTTCAGTCTTTGAGGAGGGTTTAAAAGGGATCAGACCATTAAAGCCAGCACGTGATGAACCTGATCTAAAGCCGCATGAGGAGAATCCTGAGATTGAACCGGATCTGTCCAATTATTTTCAAGAAGACAACGTGGACAATCAACCAAATCTAGAAGAGCACGTACCATAAGCTTTGTGTGGTCCTCACCACGACTTGACCAAGGCTAAAGAAGAAGAAAAGCTTGATGAGGCGCTTATAGTTCATAAAAAGTCATCAGGGACTTTGATTGAACAAGGCGGATTCATTAAAAAAAATTCTTATTATTCACTTATCAGGCCTCTTGTTTGTGTTCAGTTAAATCTGATGGAGCACTTAATGTTTGTGAAGAGGTTTCAGAAATTCGTAGTTGAACCAGAAGGAATCATAAGTGTGATTGAAGATCTTAACAACATCTTGGTCCAAAAAGAAAAAATCTTGCAGCTGAAGTCACACAAACCATTCATCCTTGAAGAACATGATTTGTGGTTAAATACTTTTGAAGGGAGAGAGGATAGTGTGATCCAAATCAACAACAAAGTCAAGGCAAAGAGAGCAAGTCTGAGCTGCATGTGATAACCAAATACTTACAAAGATGGCCTCATCATCCAAGGCCAAGGCAGCTCGTGGATCATGAAAAAAAAAGAGTCTATGATGAGATTGGATAAACCACGTTCAACAATCCAAGCAAGGGTATCAGGAGCAGTAGCTACCAAGGTCGAGTTCTTTACTCCACAAGCTGAGCTATGGCTTGCGGGCGAGTGTGACATACACGACTTGACCCAAGAACGGTTAGGCACGAACCATCACTCAAGAATGAGTATGGGGAATATTATACACGACCTCCTGATCAGAAGAAACATGCTAAACAATTCACTTGGAGGTTGGATCAAGTTGTGTTGAGAGATGGCCGAAACTTACCACCAGAGTGTCAAAGAAGGTTCTTATTTGATATACAGTTACCCTTGGTACTTCCCAAGACAAAAACACACGCCAGTATGTCTATCATCATGGCGTGGGAAGGTTTTCATCGGATCGAAGGAGAAACATGAGCAAACATGGTCACTGTTGAGTTCTTCACACAACAACTCAACCATAGATGGCTAGTACATGAGTTTTGGAATGTCAAGGGTGAACCAGAACTTCAGTGGGAGTATGGAGTCTATTGCACACGACCACCTGACCACATGAAGCCTTCAAGTCCAAAGACAATGAGGTGGGATCAAGTAACTGAAGGAAATGATTGAGATTTGCTCATTCTCGGTCATATGGGGTCCATACACCAGACTATATAGGGAGGTTCTTGGACGACCTAAAGTAGTCAAGCACACACATAAATGTTGACATTACACTGACTGAACATACAAGACAATTAGAGCTGCGTAAGGATGGTTTATTCATCTTAGAAGGTCCGGATTTGAGGACAAATCATTTTAAATGAAGAGAGGATGATGCAACTTGGATCAGACTCAAGTCCAAGGATTTGAATCCACGTGTGGAACACCTAAGTCAGTGCTTGGTGTGTGGTTCAATGGGTCATTTAGTGAGCTCAATGGCCTGATTCATGAGGTATTAGACCGAGAGAAGAAGGATGCTAATGATATGGTCTTGGAACAACCTGTACCAGCCAGAAATAGTTCAACCAGAACACAAAACAAAGATGACTAGGAGCAGCTTGTATCATGACCTTGAGAAAGTTGGACGAGTAGCTTACCATATGGACGAGCAAGCGGGAGTAAATGGTCGATAATGGAATATGCAATGAAATATACTGCATGAGAGCTTGGTTTGGAGCAGAAAGGAAGCTACAAACAACCAGAAGCAACTTAGTAACAGAATAAAGACATCAGAAGGAACTTGGGCTGGTTTCGGTTGGGTGTTGGTTGAGCAAGGCCCATATCATCCCTTGAGAAGAAAGGACCGACCACCTTGGGCCTTACTTGGTCGATTAATTTAGTTTATGTTTTAGGGTTTTTAGTTAAGTGTAAAATTATCAGGCTTAGGTTTGGTGTTTTATAAACCAATTAGGAATAGGTTTTGGGTTTCTTAAACCCATTAGAAATATGTTTTGTTTTTTCATTTTAGATTAGAATTATGATTTTCTAGTTAGAGTTTTCAGCTTTTTCTATATGAGCCAAATCTAAGCACACAGTGTAAGAACACAATTTTTTTAATATAACCATCAAGATTTTGGTTTTTATTTTTCTCATTGGAGACTTATTTCTTGATCATTTAAGTTGTCAGTATCCATCTATCATCACTGGGAAGTTAGGTCTTCTGTTTACGCAATTTCCAACATGCATCAATCTATACGAGGTTACACTCGTAGATAGCCATAGCAAAACCACCTTAGGGTATTCCATAACCCTTTTTAAATATCCTCCACCATATAAGAGAATGGGCAAGACAGCCTATCCAAGAACATATCATGTGGTATCAGAGCCACTTGAAGGTTTAGGGTTAGATGGTCTTAAACAAGGGTCACGACTTCCATCAAACATCCAGCAATAATCTATTCTTTCTTATTGAAAACAGGGCAATAAGTCTAAGCAACCAGCAACAAGAGAAGCGTTGCAGTCGAAGGAAACAAACCAAAAATAGGTTAAGCTTGAGAAAGAGCAATATCTCATCCCAAAGAAACTAGGGAACACTACTTGCCTTTTACACGTAACCAACGCAAAGAAGACCTAAGAAGTATTCTGACTTCAGTCTTTGAGGAGGGTTTAGATGTGATCGGATCATTAAAGCCAGCATGTTATGATCCTGACTAAAGCCACCTGAGGAGAAACCTGAGATTAAACCGGATCTGTTCGATTCTTTTCAAGAAGACAACTTGGGCAATCAACCAAATCAAGAAGAGCACGTACCAGAAGCTTTGTGTGGTCCTAACCACAACCTGACCAAGGCTAAAGAAGAAGAAACGCCTTATGAGGCGCTTGTAGTTCATAAAAAGTCATCAGAGACTTTGATTGAACAAGGTGGATTCAATGAAAAAATTTCTTACTATTCAATGATCAGAGCTCTTGTTTGTGTTCAGTTAAGTCTCATGGAACACTTAATGTTTGCGAAGAGGTTTCAGAACTTCGTAGTTAAACCTGGAGGAATCATATGTTGATTAAAGATCTTAACAACATCATGGTCCAAAAAGAAGAAACCTTGCAGCTGAAGTCACACAGATCATTCATCTTTGAAGAACATAATTTTTGGTCAAATACTTTTGAAGGGAGAGAGGATGGTGTGATCCAAATCAGCAACAAAGTCAAGGCAAGAGAGAGAAAGTCCGAGTGCATGTGATAACCAAAGACTTACAAACATGGCCTCATCATCCAAGGCCAAGGCAGCTCGTGGATCATGAAAATAAAGGGTCTATGATGAGCTTAGATAAACCACGTTCAACAATCCAAGAAAGGGTATCAGGAGCAGTAGCTACCAAGGTCGATTTCATTACTCCACAAGCTGAGCTATGGCTTGCGAGCGAGCGTGGAAAGACCACACTTGACCCAAGAAAGGTTAGGAACGTCCCATCACTCAAGAATAAGTATGGGGATCATTATACACGACCTCTTGATCAGAAGCAACCTGCTAAACAATTCACTTGGAGGTTAGATCAAATTGTGCTGAGAGATGGCCGAAACTTACTTATTCTCGGCCGTAGTGGATTGGTTCGATCACCAGGTTGGATCAAGTTGTGCTGAGAGATAGGCTAGTACATGAGTTTTGGATTGTCAAGGGTGAACCATAAATTCAGTGGGAGTATGGAGGATATTGCACACGACTACCTGCCACATGGAGCCTTCAAGTCCAAAGACAATGAGGTAGGATCGAGTAACTGAAGGAGATGATCAAGATTTTCTCATTATCGGTCATATGGGGTTAGTCCATCCACCAGACTATCTAGGGATGTTCTTGGACGACCTAAAGGATTCAAGCACACACATAAATGTTGACAGTACACTGACTGAACATACAAGACAATTGGAGCTGAGTAAGGATGGTTTATTCATCTTAGAAGGTCCGGATTTGAGGACAAATCTTTTTAAAGGAAGAGGGGATGATGCGACTTGGATCAGCCTCAAGTCCAAGGATTTGAAAGAAATATGTGGAACACTTAGGTCAGTGCTTGGTATGTGGTTCAATGGGTCATGCAATGTGTCCTGATTCATGAGTTATTAGATTGAGAGAAGAAGAATGCTCATGATATGGTCTTGGAACAACCTGTACCAGCCAAAAACATCATAGTTCGACCAGAACACAAGCCAAAGATGACCAGGAGCAGCTTGTTTCATAACCTTGAGAAAGTTGGACGACTAGTGATATAGCTATTAATTACTAGTTTTAGACCAAGTTATAGGCTCTATTTAGAGTTTATTATGTGTGTCTAGGCTATGTTTTGGATTATTTAAAGGTCCATAACGTTTTGGAGATATATGGAGATACTTGGAGCTTCTGGAACATTTAGAGGAGAAGAATCCGTAGCTGACCATTTGAGGAGTCGAAGTACAAGACTGTTGTCGATCGACGACACAACCTTGGATTCGACCGATGTTAAAAGACCAAGGTCGATCGATGCTGCATACTTTCCATCGATCGACGTCCAATTCACAGACAGCCGATTTAAAAGCCCAAGTTAGAGACAAATGATAAGAATGCCTTGGACGAGTTTTGACCTAAGTTTTAGGGTTTTATATTTATGTTTTATGTATTGAGAGCATGCAGAGGGGGTGTGCAAGGTGTGCACAAGGAGCTTTCTTTTTTAGTTTTAAGGTTTTTAGGGGAGAAGATTCATAACTCCTTAAGGAGATTTGTATTGGAACCCCAATATTTTATTTATGCATTATATTCAGACTATTGTTCTTACTTTAATTATGTTTGGGTAGTCATCAACTAGATTTAGGGTTGAATGATAGCAACCATGGATTAGCCCAAAAGTAGGATTGTTAGGTTAAGTTAATATCCATCAATTGAGTTGTGCTTCATGTTTGCATTCTAGAGTAGCTAACTAGGACTCAAAAGTAGGACATGGATGACTACGAGAGTAGGTTCTATGCCAGAATAGACTCAATTGAACTAGGATGTTAGGCGCATGCGAGAGCTGGTCTAATAAGGCCGGTGGACTTTCAAGTCTCGTTCACACTTCCTTCTGATTTCACCGTCGATCGGCATTAGACCTTAGCCGTCGATCGATGATCTTTCCTTTTGCTCACATACGAGAGTTGGAGTTAAAATGGTCTGAATAGTTAATATTTGAGTTCTAGAATATTTACATTTTCGTGCTTCTGATTCCCTATAATCCATTAGGCTTGAAACCTTAGATCTAGCATATTTACATTTGCATCTAGTTAGTTTATTAGAATATTTCCATATTTGCATTATTAGAATATTTACATATTTGCATTATCAGCATATTTCCATATTGCATCTCTACTTCTTGATAAGGAATATTTTCTTAATGATTTTTTGCCACTAATATATATATTCGCCTAGCTTTGTCTTTAGAAATAAGAAATTTATTGTGTGTCATTGCTCTCTGTGGATTCGATCCCTAAGTACTACACATGATCTCTTTTGGCAAGAATATTATTTGTGTGTTAAGACTAGGGTTAATTTTATAGTTAATTGTTTAGGATATTTATACCCAGCTAGAACAATAAAACCACACATGTCAACCAACTTACCATATGGACGAGCCAGAGGGAGTAAATGGTCTACAATTGAATATGCTATGGAAGGTAATGCATGAGAGCTTGGTTTTGAGCAGGAAGCAAGCCACACACGACAAGAAGCACCTTAAGAACAGAATGAAGACATCAGAAGGAACTTGGGCCGGGTTCAGTTGGGCGTTGGTTGAGCAAGGCCCATATCAGCCCTTGAGAAGAAAGGACCGACCACCTTGGACCTTACTTGGTCGATTTATTTAGTTTATGTTTTAGGGCTTTTTTTAG
The DNA here is from genome assembly GCA_905132765.1 of Moricandia arvensis. Lineage (NCBI taxonomy): Eukaryota > Viridiplantae > Streptophyta > Magnoliopsida > Brassicales > Brassicaceae > Moricandia > Moricandia arvensis. The sequence goes on from CAJHQP010000111.1 coordinate 92,552, forward strand.
TTAAGCGTAAACCTATTAGGCTTAGGTTTGGTGTTTAATAAACCATTTTGGAATAGTTTTTGGGTTTCTTAAACCCATTAGAAATAGGATTTGGTTTTTATTTTTAGATTAGAATTAAGATTTTTTAGTTAGGGTTTTCATTTTTTTTATATAAGTCAAAGTTGAGCACATAATGTATGAACACAATATTTTAATAAACCATCAAGCTTTTTGCTTTTATTTGTCTCCTTGGAGATTTCTTTCTTGATCATTCACGTGGTCATATCCATCTATCATCACCAGGAAGTTAGATTTTCTGTTTACGTGATTTCCAACATGCATCAACCTATACGAGGTTACACTCATAGATAGCTGTAGCAAAACAACCTTAGGGTATTCTATAACCTTTTTGTGAACATCATCCACCATCTAAGAGCCTTAAGCTCAAGAATCCATTCTTAAGCATCCTTCAAGTGATTCATGGGCAAGACAACATATCCAAGGCCGTATCATAACGTGTAACGTACACTTCAGAAGAACGATTCTGATGAATGAAAAATAAATGTCAAATACATGTGATGTGGAAGATTCTTATTGGTGATGTTTGATTGGCATGATTAAAAAAACATTGCCCCATAGACATTATTTGAAAAGTAATTTGACATGTATCATCACCATAATCATTTTAACAAATAAATAATGACATGTTCTATTAATAATGATAACATGAATCCTATGTAATTATGACATAACTTAAATAATTATGACATAAATTTGAATTATAGACATTAAGTTGAATTACAGAATTTCAAATATAAAATAATAAATATATGGTAGTTACCATAATTCAAAAAACAATTATAAGCAATATAACTTTAAAACTTTGTTAAAATTTATTATAAATTTATAGATTAACCAAGTTAATAAATAAATAAATTATTCATTTATTTATTAATAGGTTATATATATTAAATGTTTCTAATGAGAAACATCTATAAATGGTAATATTGTAATAAGATATTATGTCACCACCATATTTTCATATATAATATTATATTATTTTACAAAATTTATTACATGATGTTAAAATTATGGGAGAATTTCAAATTACCACTTTTGTTTTACCACTTTTCATTTTTACCTTCATTAGAGAGACATTTTCATAAATACCAATTTTTAAGAGGCAACTTTTTTTTAAATTAATTATAATCCTAAATTTTACATTCCTAAACCCTACCCCACCCTACCCCCACCCCTCAACTCTAAACCCTAAGTCTTAGATTAATTAACCTAAGTATGTTTTTCCTCTTAAAAAATAAGGTAAAAAATAATTAAGGTAAAAGTGAAAAGTGGTACAAGGAAAGTGGTATTTTTGATAATGTCCCTAAAATTATTGTGACATGATCAATTTATTAAAGTTATTTACATTTTAACACATTTTAAAACATTTTAGTAATCTTTATATCATATCAAAGGTAGAAAAATTATATTTTTTTCAGGGTAGTTAAATAAGTTAAATTATATTTAATTTTATTATTCAATGTAAGGATAAACATAATCACATTTCTAAATAATTGAACTGTATTTAAAATTAAATTGCTATTAAATAATTTATTTGAGTGATTGACATTCAATTCATTAGGTTTAATAAGTATATTGTATAAGTTAGTTTTTAACTCAAACCAACAACACAAAAATATTAGATATTATTCTATAGTATAAATATTAATATTTCAAAATATAAAAATTAATTTATTAAACTATAATAATTTAAATAAAATAATATTAGAAAATAAAAAAATGATAAATTAATAAATAAGTAATTTTTTTAAAGTAATGAACTTAAAACTAAATGTAATAATAATATATATTAAAAATAAAATATATTTTTAGAGTTATTATTTCTGCGCATGGTGCATAAACCATCTAGTTATATCATAAATTGGAAGATTTGTTGATGCTAAAATATAAAAATATATATTAAATCATAGGAAATAATTATTTGATATATATATATATATATATATATATATATATATATATATATATATATATATATCTTGTTTTTTTTACTAGAATAAATTTAGTGTTTTTGACGTAATTGTCAAACGGGAACACAAATGATTTTGAGGTTTCACACGTGAGTGAATTAGTAGACTTGATAATGCAATCCTAGGAACGGCCACTCTAATTTTTGGTTCAAACAGAACTAGTATAGATGGAAGTGTGGATTAAAGTCGAAGTTAGAGTGATGAACTTTAGTGTAGGATCTTCGGAATGATCAAACATTTGTGTAGAAGCGTCTTAGATCGCACAAGTCACCATGCAGACATGATAAAAGATCAATACAATGTTCCAAAGAAAAAAAGATTCAAAAAGAATATATATATATATATATAAATGTTTTGATTAAAATGCTGAATGATTTTATTCATAGTCGACCTTACACTTATATAAGTTGCAACCACGTAGAAATGAAGAGACAAAATGTAGAAATGAAAAGATAAAATGCAGAAATTAAGAAACTTAAAAACTAGGAATGAAGACTTGACTTTTGACCAAAATTAAGTGTTTTGTTGAATGTATCTTGGCATGCGACGACCTTGACTCTCTTGCTGACTCCTTCTTGGTATTCTTGATGACAATGGGCTTGAATTTGAGTGATAAAAGGGCTGGTTGAATTTGACATGAAATAGACCATAATGAATTTGATATTATCTCTTCATGGGCTGCAACAATTATTCTTGGGCCACTTGATCCAAATCAGCTTCATATGGTTTCTTGGACTTGAATTTCGTGGCTTATCCATTAGAAAGAGAGGATGTATCCTTGACTTGAGTATTAATATTCTTTTGGGATGAGAGAAGGATCCAACTCGTCCATGAAGCTGATCCACCTATTTTCAAGCTTGTTTCAGCTCATCTTTAGTCTCAACAGCTAGTTTCAGCTCACCCTCAGTCACTTCAGCTCATCATCTCTCTTTTAAGCTGGTTTAGCTCGTCCTCAGTCTTGTTTCAGCTGGTTTTCAGCTCATCCAAGGTTGCATAGCTTCTCATGATTCAATATCTCATGGATCATAACGATAAGACCTTTAAATTGCTGGTTAAGCCAAGCCTTGATCATGGATCTAGTTGATTTGTGCCATGTGCTCTTACCTTGGTAAATGATTCTGGTCAGGGTTACATCATTCCCTCCTCATTTGAAAGGATTTGTTCTCAAATCCGGACCTCCTAGGATGATAGAACCGTTCTTGTCATGCTTCCAATGTGTCGTTACTTCAACCAAGGTGTTGCCTTTGCTCATGTGCACAGACGCCTCAATTCCTGGCTCAAATATGAAGTGTTGTAGCCCCTTGACATATCTCATATGCCCCACGAGGCTGTTCTTAATCCAAACAATCGGTTTGATCAGAAATTCACAAACAAATGGCTCATGAAATGCACCGGAATTGTAAACCATTGTGTGTTTCTTTTCATGAGAACCTTCTGATCCAATAGCAACCACTTCTTTGACCACGTTTTGGTCATGTATTAGAACACTTACATCCTCTGTTTCTTCCTTTTGATGCAGCTGGTCGTCCATAGATTTTTCACGGACAGAAATAGCCGATAGTTCTTGTTTGATGTCTTTGGCCTCTCGATCTTCTTTCAGGGCTGAAAGTGGACGTGGGACTGTGATCCTTTGATGGATCTTAGCCTTGAAACTCTGCAGACATCTCTCATGACCCTCATTACTCTACTCTTCTGTTCTGGCCGATGGAGTCTCTACAACCGGTTTTGATTGTGGCTTTTGGACTGTCTTCTTTGATTTGCTTTGTTTCATACCTCGTTGAGATGCCTCAATGCTGATGTGTTTTTCGTGTCTAGGTCGTGCCCAAGTTGTACTAGGTGGACTATGCAACCTATTCAAATCGGTATGACCATAACACTTGGCTACAGACCTCTTCTTCATTATTGTTTTCATCTCAAACCAACAATATACCTGTTGCTCTCCAGTGTGTTTCCTAGTGTTAGCAACCTCATTCCACCAGACAAGTGCATAACCACGCAACCCAGTAACTGCAACACGAAACCACTTCTCCACTGTGTAGTTATGGCAGCCAAAGATCAAATCCAACTCTTTTTCCCAATTATTGTATGAATCTGGATCAAACTCTGCATGGAAAGGTGGAATATGAATCGAACTTTTCTTTCCTTGCAACAACTCTCTTGTTGCTTTCCGTGCTGCCTTCTCCTCATGATTTACTTTGAACCCAAGAGACATGTTGGATCGTCTCCTCTCCCTTAGGTCGTTCATGATCAGAAGATGGAGAATTTTTAAATGATGAACAACAAGAACTAACCTCGAACTTCAGAGTGGTGCTCTGATACTAAATAATGCAATCCTAGGAACGGCCACTCTGATTTTTGGTTCAAACAGAACTGGTGGAGATGGAAGTGTGGATTGAAGTCGAAGATGGAGTGATGAATTTTAGTGTAGGATCTGCGGAATGATCAAACACTTGTGTAGAAGAGCCCTGGATTGCACAAGTCACCGTGCAGACATGATCCAAGAGCAATACGATGTTCCAAAGAACTAAGGATTCAACAAGAATAAATAGAAAGATTTTGATTAAAAATGCTGAATGATTTTATTCATGGTCGACCTCACATATAGATTACAACCATGTAGAAATGAAGAGACAAAGTGTAGAAATGAAAAGACAAAGTGCATAAATTAAGAAACTTAGAAACTAGGAATGAAGACTTGACTTTTGACCAAAATTAAGTGTTTTGTTGAATGTATCTTGGCATGCGACGACCTTAACTCTCTTGCTGACTCCTTCTTGGTATTCTTGATGACAATAGGCTTGAATTTGAGTGATAAAAGGGCTGGTGGAATTTGGCATGAAATAGACCATAATGAATTTGATATGATCTCTTCATGGGCTGCAACAATTATTCTTGGGCCACTTGATCCAAAACAGCTTCAAATGGTTTATTGGACTTGAATTTCGTGGCTTATCCATTAGAAAGAGAGGATGTCTCCTTGACTTGAGTATTAATCTTCTTTTGGGATGAGAGAAGGACCCAACTCATCCATGAAGCTGATCCACCTATTTTCAAGCTTGTTTCAGCTCATCTTTAGTCTTAACAGCTAATTTCAGCTCACCCTCAGTCACTTCAGCTCATCATATCTCTTTTAAGCTGGTTTAGCTCGTCCTCAGTCTTGTTTCAGCTGGTTTCCAGATCATCCAAGGTTGCATAGCTTCTCATGATCCAATATCTCATGGATCATAACGATAAGGCCTTGAAATTGCTCGTTAAGCCAAGCCTTGATCATGGATCTAGTTGATTTGTGCCATGTACTCTTACCTTGGTAAATGATTCTGGTTAGGGTTACATCATTCCCTCCTCATTTGAAAGGATTTGTCCTCAAATCCGGACCTTTAGGATGATAGAACCGTCCTTGTCTCGCTTCCAATGTGTCGTTACTTCAACCAAGGTGTTGCCTTTACTCATGTGCACAGACGCATCAATCGTAAATATGAAGTGTTGTAGCCCCTTGACATATCTCATATGCCCCACGAGGCTGTTCTTAATCCAAACAATCGGTTTGATCAGAAATTCACAAACAAATGGCTCATGAAATGCACCGGAATTGTAAACCATTGTGTGCTTCTTTTCATGAGAACCTTCTGATCTAATAGCAACCACTTCTTTGACCACGTTTTGTTTATGTATTAGAACACTTATATCCTCTGTTTCTTCCTTTTGATGCAGCTGGTCGTCCATAGAATCTTCCCGGACAGAAATAGCCGATAGTTCTTGTTTGATGTCTTTGGCCTCTTGATCTTCTTTCAGGGCTGAAAGTGGACGTGGGACTGTGATCCTTTGATGGATCTTAGCCTTGAAACTCTGCAGACATCTCTCATGACCCTCATTACTCTACTCTTCTGTTCTGGCCGATGGAGTCTCTACAACCGGTTTTGATTGTGGCTTTTGGACTGTCTTCTTTGATTTGCTTTGTTTCATACCTCGTTGAGATGCCTCAATGCTGATGTGTTTTTCGTGTCTAGGTCGTGCCCAAGTTGTACTAGGTGGACTATGCAACCTATTCAAATCGATATGACCATAACACTTGGCTACAAACCTCTTCTTCATTATTGTTTTCATCTCAAACCAACAATATACATGTTGCTCTCCAGTGCGTTTCCTAGTGTTAGCAACCTCATTGCACCAGTCAAGTGCATAACCACACAACGCAGTAACTGCAACACGAAACCACTTCTCCACTGTCAAGTTATGGCAGCCAAAGATCAAATCCAACTCTGTTTCCCAATCATTGTATGAATCTGGATCAAACTCTGCATGGAAAGGTGGAATCTGAATCGAACTTTTCTTTCCTTGCAACAACTCTCTTGTTGCTTTTCGTGCTGCCTTCTCCTCATGATTTACTTTGAACCCAAGAGACATGTTGGATCGTCTCCTCTCCCTTAGGTCGTTCATGATCAAAAGATGGAAAATTTTTAAATGATGAACAACAAGAACTAACCTCGAACTTCAGAGTGGTTCTCTGATACTAAATAATGCAATCCTAGGAACGGCCACTCTGATTTTTGGTTTAAACAAAACTGGTGGAGATGGAATTGTGGATTGAAGTCGAAGATGGAGTGATGAATTTTAGTGTAGGATCTGCGGAATGATCAAACACTCGTGTAGAAGAGCCCTAGATTGCACAAGTCACCGTGCAGACATGATCCAAGAGCAATACAATGTTCCAAAGAACAAAGGATTCAACAAGAATAAATAGAAATATTTTGATTAAAAATGCTGAATGGTTTTATTCATTGTCGACCTTACACTTATATAGGTTACAACCATGTAGAAATGAAGAGACAAAGTGTAGAAATGAAAAGACAAAGTGCAGAAATTAAGAAACTTAGAAACTAGGAATGAAGACTTGACTTTTGACCAGAATTAAGTGTTTTGTTGAATGTCTCTTGGCATGCCATGACCTTGAATCTCTTTATGACTCCCTCTTGGTATTCTTTATGAGAATGAGCTTGAATATGAGTGATAAAAGGGCAGGTCGAATTTGACATGAAATATACCCATTATAAATTTGATATGATTTCTGGGCTGCAACAATTCTTCGTGGACCACTTGATCCATAACAGCTTCAAATGGTTTCTGGGACTTTAATTTTGTGGCGTACCCATTAGAAAGAGAGGATGTATCTGTACCTTGAGTATTAATCTTCGTTTTAGCTGAGAGAAGGACCCAACTCGTCCATGAAGCTGATCCACCTATTTTCAAACTTGTTTCAGCTCCTCTTTAGTCTCAATAGCTGGTTTCAGCTCACCCTCAATCATTTCAGCTCATCATCACTCTTTTAAGCTGGTTTAGCTCGTCTTTAGTCTTTTTCAAGCTGGTTTTCAGCTCATCCAAGATTGCATAGCTTCTCGCTATCCAATACCTCATGGATCATATCGATAAGGCCTTGAAATTGCTCGTTAAGCCAAGCCTTGATCATGGATCTATTTGATTCGTGCCATGTACTCTTACCTTGGTAAATGAGGCTGGTCAGAGTTACATCACTTGATCCATAAGTGTTGAGTCAAGTAAAGTAGGAATCGATCGATGTCGAGTCGTTTTTGACATGTAATTTGTATCAAGTAAGTCTATAAGAAAATATTTAAAAGATTTCTAAGAAAAGAAATACATATTCTTAAAATCACTTTGTTCTTTTGTTTTCTTTGAATCTCAGTTCTAAAATTGGTATCAGAGCGGGACACCTAAAGAATGAGGTTTCTTCGAACACATGTTAGATCCAAAGAAGAGAATATGTCGACAATGGCACATAATTTTTGCTACTAAATGATGTGAATTATAGGTATTGGAAATTAAGAATGTGAGTACACTTACGTGGAACAGATGAAGACTGATGAAGATGTCTGAGGTTATTCTTTGTGGATGGAAAGAACAATGTGTGACATTAGAAGATATGTTGAAGACACTTAACAAACGACAAAATTAACTGCAACAAAGAAAAAGCTTTTCAATTTTCAATGCATAGGAATTAGATGCAATATTTAGTTATGTAGACTGAATGCAAGCTTATACAAGGATGTGAATTAGCTAAGGAGGCTTGGATTTAAGTCATCATCTATATATCCAATGAAACACAAGTTTTAGATATAAAATATAAAGATGCAAAATTAGTGAAGAAACCGATGCTTACCTGCTAAGTATGATGCACGTAAAACTGCGATAAGATTGGGATGAACACTGATGAACTCAAGTTTGCTAAGGCAGTAGGGATATTAAAGGTTGAGGAGATGGAATTAGAATCTAAGTTGTCAAAACTTATTCAAGATCCTAAATTTACAGTTGATGAAAATATCAACAGAGGTCGCAAATTTGAAGAATCTATTCACCTGATGATCCATAAACTTGAAGAAACCATGAATCTGTCGTTTAAGATGTCTAATGACATATTACATGAAAAGAAGAAGAAAAAAAAAGATATGAAGTTGTGTGTTTTAATTTTCATAGTATTGGACATGTCAAAATAGATTATTCATCTTCAAAAAAAAAGAAATCAAGTGCAATAGATATAATGGTTACATAGATTTTAAGGCAAATTGTGTGAACATAGAGAAGATAACATGAAGAGAAGTTGGAGTATTAAAAAGTCAGAAAAAGATGAAGATGTTCTTAATTTGGTAGCTTTTCATGAAGTTTTGGGGTCTAAGAAAGAAAAGACTGAACAGCAATCTCGTGTGTCGTGACTCGTGTGTGTCATACAATAATTATGATATGTCACACAGTGATTCAAAAAAGTGATCTAGAGGCAGATTTCCTTGCTGAGTATCATGTTCTTATTGACAAATTCATTAAACTCAAAGGCGAGAATATTCTACTAGGATAAGACGGTGTTGAAGACCCAAATAAAAATTCTTGAGACTAATCAGATTATGTATGAGGTAAAACCAAACAAAGAGACTGCAGAAATGAATGTTAAACATGAATAAACCTGTAATCAACTACTTAAAGATGTGTTTTCTGAACAAGAAAAAAAAATCAAAGCTCGGAGCACAAGATTAACAAAATGTAGGATGATGGATCTCAAAATGCACTTCAGAAATTAGGTTTAGGGTTTTGATTACATGTGCAAGAAAGAATCCATAAAGGCCTTATATATTGACGATTTTGTAGAAAGAAGTATGTTTTATTGATAATATGAGTAGAAAAGACGAGTACGAATACATGACATATCTAAGAATAAACACATATGTATGTATTCAAATATAGTATTGCCCTAAAAGAATTTGGTCCCCTTCTTCTTGTCCCTGAATTTTCTTTTACAGGTCCTCAAGAGTTGATATTAACAGCCATGTGATCTCCAGCAGGTATCATGACCATTGATGATGTCCTTTAATGCTTTGACTCTTCTTCAGCTTGTGTTTATTATGTGAGCTCGGTGTGGCGTTTATATAGCTTGGGATGTACAATGGGACTTTGGTTTGTTTTCTGATCCAACCAACTTTGGGTCGAGTTTTCGAACAGCTAGAGCATGGCGAAATTCACCTCCAACAATAGCACATCGGAGTTCGACGTATTTGGGGCTGCCGCTCAGTTTGGTGCAAGTTCCAAGCTAAATGGTAGATTTGAGATCGTTGGTTTCATAGTATATTTGACGCCTAGTTCGAGATTCTGACTTAAATAAATACCAATTTGGTTGTGTGTAAATATAAAGCCATGATTCGTTTTTCCTTTCTTGTGCGTTTGAACCATTCCGAAAATTTATTCATTCCCTTTCTCAGGCTTTTTGGTTTCCCTATTTTGCCTCCATTACATTGCTTCGATGAAATGGTTAGCTTTTATGTTGATAAGTTTACTTTTGGCATAGCTTCTTTTTTCTTATCGGGTAACTTTTTCACTCTTTGTCTTCTATTCTCTTCTTCTTTTTTTTCCACCGTCTTCTAGTTCTCATGTGGCCTTTGATCATGAGAAACTCGAGGAGGGCACCTCCGTTTCTTAATGGTTTTGATGGTTCACCCTCAGATGAATTTCTTCGTACTTCGCGGCTTTCTACCGTTGTTCCATTTTTAAGAGTTCTGACCTTGTTGGCCATTTGACGGTTTTGGTTGATCCTCGTCTGGTGTTTGTGGCTAAAAAACAACCAATACTATTGAATCGGTTCAAGATTTTGGCAAGACTCGAGGTTGCTGGGGAGAGGATTTTCTTCTTCCTTCTAAGGCCGACAAGCCTTGGTTGTCGCCTTTGGTGCATTTTACCATGCATGAGGCGCATTTAAAGCTGTGTCAGCTCTGGTTCCTCTTCCTTATGTTTTTGAATGTTATGATTCCAAATTGACGGTCAGTGGGATCTAGACTATCATTGGCCTCTTGGTTATATCTTTCAAGGTCAAGAAGAAGATGGAGCTTCCACTGCTCGAGGCCTTGACTGCATTCAGGTCGGTTTCATCAGAGCCTGGAATTTATGATTGCACTGGAAATCATCGAATAACAGTGCCCGACAATGACTCGTCTGGTAGTTGGGATAGGATTTACTTCTTTGTCAAGATAGATGAGAATTATGTCGCTGGGATTTTGTTAGCTCGGTTTGGTTGGAGTGGAACATCTCTCCTGGTAGGAATTTTTTGACATTGTGTATTTTGAATTTAAAATGTATGGTTTTAAGAGCTTAGACATGTGTATAAAGGTGTATTTTGAGCAGTTTATCATGGGGCAACGTCGGTTGGAGCTTATTTTGTGCAATCCGTTGGCAGGATGAAAGATGTTGTTCCCCGGATTTGGAGTATGAAAGAGGTATGTTTCATCAGAGCCTGGAGTTTTCGAATGCTACCTCTTCTACTGCCTTCTCTTGGAAATCATCAAATAATGGTGCCCGAAAATGACTCGTCTGGTAGCTGGGATAGGAGTACTTCTTTATCAAGATAGATGAGAATTATGTAGCTTGGATTTTGTTAGCTTGGTTCGGTTAGAGTGGAACATCTCTCCTGGTAGGAAATTTTTGACATCGTGTATTTTGAATTTAAAATGTATGGTTTTAAGAGCTTATGCATGTGTATAAAGGTGTATTTTTGAGCAGTTTATCATGGGGCGACGTCGGTTGGAGCCAATTTTGTGCAATCCATGATTGTCAAGATGAAAGATGTTGTTCCCCGGATTTGGAGTATGTTTACTCATGTTCGGACTGCAGCGATTCTGGATTTTCTTTCTCGTAGGTTTGATACATTTGATACACGTCTTGCTGTTTTTTGTCTCACCTTGCTCTGTTGCTTCAGACTGACCCACTGACCTACGTTCTTCAATTCTTTCTCCTCATCAGATTTTGACAAGGAATTCGATGGATCTCAGAATGTGTCCAGAGGTTGCTTCTGCCAGTTGTTCTATTATGTAAATTAAGGCTTCCAGATCTCATGCTCTACCTTTTCCGTCTTCTCCACGTACCTAATCTAAAGTGGTTGCTCGTCGTTTTGCGAAGATCATGAGACATGGGCTTGTCACGGTCTTCATCCTCCTTTGGACTCTCCAAAGACAAGAGGTGTGGAATTGTCAAGTGGGGGTCGATATCAACGGTGTTCCAGATCCCGACCTTAGCGTTACCCGCCAATTCTTGCGTCCTCTTCTTGAGTAGGAGAATTTGTGATGTGATCATGACTAGCCTGGAAGAAGCTGAGCCAGAACCCGTGGGGAGAGTCAGACGTTCCAGAGCTAGAGAGCTAGCTAAGGAAGCTCATGCACTCATCGCAATGGAGGGAATCAATCCAGACGAAGCTGAACCAGAGATCTTCAACCTGACTACCCTCATGACAGAAGAACTAAGTGATAACCACTAAGTAACTAAGTGGTGATCTCTGTACTCTTTTCCTTGGTGATGATTTGGAAGGTGGGAGGTTCCTCATCAAGGTTTTTAACGAGGCAGGATCATCACTACATCAAAGTTACTAAGTATTATCACTTGGTATAAATGGCACCACATCTTTGTCATAGTGGACGCCTTGTTCTTTTATTTTAAAAAGACTTGTTGTTTTTTTTTTCAAATGGCTGGCGAAAACCCTTTTTTATTTTGTTATAAGTATGGCTTGATCTCTCTCTTGTAGAGCAGCCAAGTTAGACGTGAAACCCTTTTGTGTGTTTCTGAGCAAGAAATCGCTTCTCTTGATTCTTCAAGTTTATATCCGTTCCTATTACAATCTCCTTGATTCCGAGAGAAACTTCTATCCATCTCAGCTGCAATCCATATCAGTTGAGAGACGAGTCCATTCTTCATTGCTACCTTCATCCATCACGCCCCACCAGTTCCTTGCGCAACACTCCATCTCGTTGGAGCGATTGTTCGTGCTCCTTGCTCGGTCTCCTTTGCTTCAGATAGATCCCTAGGATCCTATCACGTGGTATCAGAGCCAGGTTCTGAACCAAAGGCTAAGCGGAAACTCTATCTCTATGCTTTTACAATTCGTTTCTTACTTGTCATTCATCCAATTGATAGCTACTAGGGTTAATTCGATTTGGGTATCAACTTTATAAGAGAAAATAGAATTAGGTTTACATTAGATTGATCTTGACAATTGCAGGTACCATGGAGCTATCAGCCGAGTGGCAGCCATGAACCGACTCATGACTCAACAGATAAATGAAGCTAATCAAACCCTTGCTACCACGTTCTCCCAACAAATTCGAGAGCAAGTAGAGGCGTTGCAGGAGCAGATGGAGCAGAAGCTGAAGGCTCTTGCACCCGATGATCACTCTACGGATAGTGACGCCTCTCATACACCTAGACCATCGGAAGCTAGGCGTATATTGAAGGGAAAAGCTCAAGTGGTTTCACCCTCCAAAATAGGCCCTAAGCGTCAGCATCACCCTCCTATGGGTAACCAGACTCGTGTTGGTGGAAGAGAAACTATCTTTAACCGCCACAGATCTCCATCAATCCCTCACCGTAATGAAACCAGAGAACCGCGACCTAGAAACTCATGACCTTGCTCTAGGGAAACTACAATTTCTGGGCAACGAGTTCACCTACGCCATTACTCGGACGAGGATAATGACAATGATGTTTCAGATCATAGTAGGGAAACCCTCCGAAGGGACAGGGGGCGAGAGTATGATCCAGCTCGCCAACAAATCAACCACCTTAAGATCAAGTACCCTGTGTTCCACGGCACCAATGAACCTGAGACGTACCTTGATTGGGAAAGAAAGATGGAGTCAAATTTCCTGGTTCAAGGAACCTATGAGCGCAACAAGGTGAAGATCGCAGTTTCTGAGTTCAATGGCTATGCATTGTTATGGTGGAGCAGCTCGCACTTACCAGGGAACGCCTCAGAGAGCTCCCTATCACCACCTGGGAAAAACTCGTTATGCACATGAGGAGGAAGTTTGTACCGGCTCATTACCAGCGGGAGATCCTCAACAAGCTTAGACGCCTTATACAAGGGAATAAAACCGTTCGAGACTACTACTAGGAGCTAGAAACTCTTCTCATACGAGCAGACTTGAGAGAAGGAGATGAGATGGTTATGTCTCGCTTCCTAGGAGGACTTAACCGAGAGATTCAAGACAAAGTGAAGCTTCAGAACTATTTGGATATACAAGAGATGGTACGTAAAGCGGAGTTGATTGAATCTCAGATCAAGAGACGCAATGTCAAGACAAGATTCACGCCAAGTGTGATTAAACCTAAGGACACTATGACCACCTCCACAACCATCACAGAAGTAGTGAAGTCTGAGCTGAAACCAAAGAGCAGTAACCCTCTCAGCAACACACGGTGTTTCAAATGCCAAGGTATGGGACATTACTCTCGTGATTGTCCCAACAGGAAGGTGTTTCTACTCCAAGAAGGAGGAGAAATAGTTCCTCAAGAGGAAGATGATCATGCAACCGACCCGGAAGAAGAAGAAGAAAAGGCAGCAGCCGTGGGAGAGATGTTGGTTACCAGGCGTACCTTAAGCGTACAAAATCAGACTGAAGAGAACTGCCAGCGAGAGAACCTCTTCCATATGCGATGCTTCATCAAAGGAAAGGTTTGTAGCCTTATCATCGATGGTGGTAGCTGTACCAATGCTGCGAGTGAGATCATGGTTCAGAAGTTACAACTAGAAACCATTCCTCACCCTAAACCGTATAAGTTACAATGGCTGAATGAGAGTGTAGCCCTAACCGTGTCTCTCCAAGTCAAGATTTCATTAACCATCGGCAAGTATGAGGATGAAGTACTATGTGATGTCCTACCCATGGGATCAAGCCACGTTTTGTTGGGGCGACCTTGGCAATCCGACCGCAAGGTTATTCATGATGGCTACACCAACAAACACTCCTTTGAGTTCAAGAGGCGTAAGATCACTCTACTTCCACTAACTCCTGGAGAGATATACCGAGATCAACTCCACCACAAGATCAATACTGATCAAGAAAAAGGAAAATCCGTTGCCAGTAACCTCTACATCAACCATAGTGAAGTTTCTAAACTCTTAATTTCTGATATAACTATATTGGTGCTTGTATACAAGGAATCCCTTGTTAGTACTAACCCTTCACAGGAACTTCCTAGTGGTATGACTAAGCTTTTTCAGGACTATACTGATGTTTTCCCCGAGGATATCCCACAAGGATTACAACCAATACGAGGAATAGAACATCATATCGATTTTGTACCAGGTTCTACCTTACCAAACCGACCGGCCTATCGAACTAATCCGGTAGAGACAAAGGACTACAAAAGCAAGTAGAAGAGCTGATGAGTAAGGGCCATATCCGATAGAGTATGAGCCCATGTGCGGTCCCAGTTCTATTGGTACCGAAGAAAGACGGCTCTTGGAGGATGTGTGTAGACTGCCATGCTATCAACAACATAACCATCAAGTATAGACACCCCATTCCAAGACTAGATGACATGTTGGACAAATTAAGTGGCTCGACTATCTTTACCAAGATCGACTTAAAGAGTGGATATCATCAGATCCGCATGAAGGAAGGAGATGAACGGAAGACCGCCTTCAAGACCAAGCAGGGGCTGTACGAGTGGTTGGTCATGCCGTTTGGTCTCACCAACGCTCCAAGCACCTTCATGAGACTAATGAACCACATGTTGCGACCATACATTGGTGTCTTTGTAGTTGTCTACTTCGACGACATCGTCGTCTACAGCAAAGGTTTGGAAGAGCATCTTGAGCACGTCCCAATGGTCCTTGATGTTCTTCGCTCTCAATCCCTATTTGCTAACATATCCAAATGTAATTTCTGCACTAAAGAGATTGTTTTCTTAGGATTTGTAGTAAGTGCAGATGGTGTGAGGGTCGATGAAGAGAAGATCAAAGCAATCAAAGAATGGCCGATTCCTAAGACTATAGGAGAATTCTGAAGCTTCCATGGACTAGCTGGGTTCTACCGGCGCTTTGTTAAAGATTTCAGCACCCTTGCAGCTCCATTAAGTGAAATTATCAAGAAGGATGTCGGATTCAAATGGGAGGATGCGCAAGAGAAGGCGTTCTTAGCCTTAAAAGAGAAGCTTATCAATGCCCCTCTCTTAGTACTTCATGACTTCTTGAAAACTTTTGAAATTGAATGTTATGCTTCAGGTGTAGGGATTGGAGCTGTACTAATGCAAGACAAAAGGCCATGTCCTTCTTGCACAACAGAAAAGTTTTCATGACTCTTTGTCGGCGTATGGAGTTAGTCGTGCTTAAGGAGACTGATCTCATGAAAATTCTTGACGAAGCTCAGCAAGAGTGTTGTGAGCACCGAGAACGTCTTTACTTGGAGGTGAAATCTCATAAGGACAAAGTCCGTTGTATGAACGTTTCGAGGGAAGAAGCGATATGAATACTAAGAAGGATGTCCTCTAGTTTGTTTTTGAGAAGTATCCAGCCTAGATTGACATGGATAAACGAGCTTTTGATGACTCAGAGGCTGTTCAGGTAAGGGCTCTCTTAGTTTCCAGGGCTACTGAACGGGTTTTTATGATCAAGGAGCTGATGTCAAGGGGAGTGACTGGTTGGGAAGAGGATATCGACCATTGGGATGAGTCTGCTAGAGATCTTCGTACTGATCTTAATGAGATGGACGAGGACGAGCTCAACTTGGAGAAGGAGCTTGTCGTGTCGTTGGTCACCAGTGACTCAGAATTTTAGGTCGTTTGAGACCGTCTTTTCTTTTTTGTTCTTTGTAAACAACTTTATTGTGTGTTTATGGTGCATGCAAAGGTTTTTTTTCCATTCACTCTCTTGAGCAGTTCTTAATATTTTTATTATTTTTACCAAGTCTCATGTATTTCTATGTGACACCAAATGCTGAGAGGTCTGGCTTACTAGAGGTGTGTTACGGCAGAACGTCTATATGTGCTATTTTTTTCGGCTTATCCTATTTTGGACATGGATCCAGGTGTGGTATTTGCCCTGACTTATCATGTACCCACTTTAGCGTTATTAGGTTGCTTGGTTACTACTGTTTCTCAAGTTTTTTTCAGGGTTGAGCTCTGGTTGTCAATAACCTAGGCGTGGTTACGTTCATATGGGACGGTGAGGGAACTAAAACAGTTGCTACTTACAAAGGGGTCGTTTCACCATGGCACCTATGAGAGATTCACTAGATTAAACCGATTGCCTGGCCAGGGCTCCGATGATTTCCGAGGGAGCTGATGAACTCGTTAAGAGGATAGATGATAACAATGAATTTATATCTTATTGTTAGCTGAACCCAAACTTGGTTGCCTACGTACACAAAGATAGGATCAAACCTTGTCGTAGTTCACTTTATTACAAAATGTTAGGTTCTTATGAAACCATGTTTTTTAGTAATAATGATACTTGCTTAAATTGATGGACTTCCAGGGTCAGGCTACAGGGGTTTCGTTCATTTCCATCAGTTTTTCACGCCGAGAGTATCATTTGAGTTATTAGTTGGTATGGCCTTTCTCAATTCACATCGAGTTTCCTAGCTCGTCTTCCCTTTGCTTTCCCAACAGCTCTTCGTAAAACCAGGTTTCCTTCGGCAATGTCCTTAGTCGGACTTGGCTGTTATAATTATCCATGGATTATTTTGGTACTTTTGTATTCTTAGTAATGCCTTATGACATAGCTCCTCTACTGTTGTGTGTTATCTTGTAGCATCTCATTGTTTAGTTCTTCCAACTGTGGTAAGGATTTTGTTCATATGGTTGGCACTTCCATTTTTGCTACCGTTTCTGATTTTAACCTGTAAACTAGATAGTACAATGTCTGATGTTTTCCTTTCCTCGGAGTTGTCCGATGTGACCATAAAATTCCGCTAAGTTTATTTGTTAAAATCTCTCTTGCATGATTTTAGACATTTCTTCAGTCCTTCCAGTATTCTTTTGTTTGTCGATTCAGCTTGTCAAGTCCCATGCGGATTTGCGGGAGTTGAGTATCAAATTTTTATCTTGTACTTTGTGCAAAAGGTCTCGAATGGCTTTGAGATGAACTGGCTGCCGTTATATGATACTATTTCGTATGGAACGCTGTGCCGGCATATGATGTTCTTCTATATAAAATTTCTTAACCTCTTGATCTTTCACGGAGGGGAATGCGTCTGCCTCCACCCAATTTGTGAAATAGTATGTGAGTACAAGTAAGTAACGGTGTCGTCCCAAATAATGCATGAGGCCCACCAATTCCATGGCCCATTTCATGAATGGGTAAAGAGATATCACCGTGCTCATGAGCTCAGTCGTTTAGTGTACTATTGGTGGATGTCTTTGACATCTTTTGCATTTTTTGCATAAGCCGCACAGTCCCCTCCCATGGTTGGCCAGCAGTATCCTATTTTTTTTTAATCTTTTGGGCCAGGGGCGTCCCACTAGATTGATTTCTGCATTTTCCAAAGTGAACTTCATGCATTACCTTCTGTATCTCTTCTCTGTGTATGAAATTCAGGTGTATCGTGTTGTGGCTTCTTCTGTATATCTTCTCGTTTATCATAGTTCTCACTTTCCTGCTTAAATTTTTGTGCTTCCCACTTGTCTGGTGGAAGTACACCTTCTCGGATGAACATTTGGATTGGTTCTCGCCAATCCTCTCTTCCCATGATTGCGCTGAGCCTTAGGTTATAGGAGTCTTCTCCGAGCTTGTCTTCATGAACATGGAAAGTTTGGGTGGCCTTTACTTGTCCACCTAGTTCATCGGAATCAACCTGTATGCTTGGTTGTTCTATGTATTCTACTGGTATGATGTGTCGTAAATCGGGATCAGATGTTGATACCAGTGAAGCTAATGGGTCTGTAGTGGTATTTTCTCATCTATATATTTTGGTTAGTTTGAACGCGACGAACTTTGCTGCGAGTTATTGAGCTGATTTTAGGTATTATGTCATTCTTTCATCCCTTGCTTCATACTCTTCGTTAAACTGATGTACCATCAATTGTGAATAGTAAAATGCTTCAAGGTTATTTGTGCCTACAGTTTGGGCGTGACATAGGCCGGCAAGTAGTGCTTTGTATTTTGCTTAACTGTATGATGCTTTAAATTCTAACCTAAAAGATTGTTCAAGAATCTCACATGTAGGTGATGTTATTTTGAACCCCGATTACAGACCCTCTTTGGGAGACTGTTATGTCGACGTATAGCTTCCTTGGAGAAGGTAGGGCCTATGGGATGCGACCATTGTCATTTGCTTTGGATGCCTATCTTAGGATTGAAGGGATTCATTAAGGAAATCTACTAATACCAGCAATTTCATATTGATCTGAGCTTGGTACTCGACATCGTATTCACTCAATTTTATTGCCCTCTTGGCCATCCAACTTGATTGACTGGGATTGTGCAATATTGATCTCAATGGATGGTTTGACCACACGAAAATTGTGTAAGATTGAAAATATAGTCGTAGCTTCATGTGATGTTGTCATGACGGCTAAGGCTAGCTTGTCGATCATTGTATACATGGTTTCTGCGTCTTCCAATGATTTTCTGACATATAACACATGTCTCAGTTCTCCTTTATCGTCACGCACTAGAACGCTGCTGCAGCAACGTTCAAGATAGCGATGCAAAGGAGAAGGACCTCTTCTTTTTCTTGTCGTTTGAGTATTGGTGAGGTATGTCTTAAACATCGGGAATGGTTGTGCGCACGCGCAGTTCAAAATCTTTCTTCTTTCGGATTACTTGATAGAAAAGTAGGCATTTATCTATTGATTTTGAAATGAACATGTTGAGGATGGTTATGCGTTCCGTCAAGCACTGAACCTCCTTTTGATTTGGGGGGGGGGTAACTCATTCTTAGTATTGTTGCCATCTTCTTGGTATTTGCTTCAATCACTCTCTTCATTACCACGTATCCGTGAAATTACCCGGTCGTGACAGCAAAGGTGAACTTTATTAAATTAAGTTTCATACCGTATTTTTTAGGACACCGAAGCATTCCTTGAGGTCTGTGATATGTTCGTCTACCTGAAAGGGATTTAACATTATGTCATCAGTGTAGACTTCCATTTGTTGTCAAGCTGCTCTGAGAACATTTTGTTAAATAGACGCTGATAAGCTTTCTCTTGCATCCTTTACTCTGAATGGCAGTACTTTGTAGCAATATAATTCACTGTCTGTTACAAAGGCAGTCTTTCCTCAATCGTTCGGGTGCATGAGGATTTTGATTATAACCTGAGAATGCGTCTAAGAATGACAAGAGTTCATTCCCGACTGTTACCTCCACTAGTCGATCTATATGTGGAAGGCGAAAGCTGTCTTTTGGGAAGCTTTATTGAGAATGGTAAATTCTATTCAGGCTCTCCATTTTTAAATCTTTCTCTTTAGCACTACTGGATTTGCTAACCAGTCTGTGTACTTAAATTCGATGATTTATCATGCTTTACGTAGTTCTACTTTGGCATTGATGGCCTCCGATCTTTCTAAACCGAGCTTCCTTCTTTTTTGGAGGATTGGTTTAAAGGTCGGGTCAACGTTTAAATCGTTGGATGTTATCATCGGATTTATTCCAATGTCGTCAATCTTCCATGCGAATGTAATTTTATTTTCTTATAGGAGAACAACGAGTTCTTTGTGTATGCTCTTCTTCAGATTAGCTCTGATTCCTACGAAGTGACTCAATTTTTCTGGATTTATGCAACTTGCTGTCTTTCTGTATTTTGAGGGCCGTCAACGTCCCCCAGTTCTTCTCTAGCTTCTAGTATTCGTCAAACTCTTCATGAAGTTTCTTTTTGGTAGCTTGTCTTAGCTTATTTTCTATTACGCATCACTTTCTTGACGTTATTTGTTTTCCTAGAATTGTTATGATCCCATGAGGATTCGGGAACTTTAGGAATTGATGAAATGTAAATGACACAGCCTGCATCTCATTAATCCATGGTGCTCCCAGGATTATTTTGTAAATATCCGGAAAATACACTATCGAAAACTTGATGTATGAGGTGAGTCTGCTAAAGCGGATGGGGAGCCGGATATTTCAAATGGGTCACCGAGCTGTTGTACGCTGCCAAAGGCTGTTTCATTGCTTTCACCTTTGAGTTGGAGAGCTTGAGCCTTTCCATCGTAGATCGATAAAGGATATTTACAGAACTTACAGTATCGATCATAGCCCTGGTTATCTTTGACTCAGCCAATGTCACCTCTAGCACAAGTGCATCGTTGTGCGGTTGGTTTAGTTCTTCCGCATCTTGTTGGGTGAAACGTAATCTTGCTCTTCGTGCAGCGATGTTGCTAGTAACTCGAACTGATTATTCATGTAAACGGTTCATACTCTTTAATGTGTTAATCGTCTTTCAGATTTTGGGAGCTTCTCCGATCTCTGTACATTGCCTACGCTTAGTGATGTCATTCTCTCCCAAAATTGTTCATCTAGCAGTTGATGTTGGAGAACTAACCCGTGAGGTCTCTTCTAGTTCTTATGTTCTGATATAGTATAGAGCTCAGTGGTAGACGTCTTCGAGGGAGCTGGGTTGATCAAGGACGTGGTTGAAATACAGTGGAGAGTCGTCTTTCAAGGCAACCCTAAAAACCGTTACCCTGAATTCGTCCCTTACTCAAGTGTAAGAGACCATCTTTTTGAATATGTCGATGAAATATCACAGTGTCTCTCCTCCTTTAATTACTTGCCAAGTATCACTATTAATGCACCATCATCACATCTGATGATGGTTTCAATGTCATGCGCTGGCATTCGTCAGATCGAGTTGACGGGTGCTTGATCATTCTTCAGATCTCATCTTATTGGGTTGGGGTTCTACATAGAAGCTGGTTGTCTTCAAAACTGCTGGTACAAATCCGACCTGCAAGACATAAATTTTTTGAGATAAAAGAGCAAGACTCGTTCGGTACCTGATGTGGTGGACTGTTTTAGTATATGATATGCTCAAATTAACCTTTGTTCTACTCTCTAAAATAAGATGGTCATTGTAGTACTTATAGTTTCAAGATAAGCTAAGTCAGAAAGATAAAAATAATTTTAAATATTAAATTAATCAGCTGTTTAACAGATGAAAAGGTGCTAGACTTAGGGAAATCAAACATGTAATTCAAAGCTACAATCAATAGGTTCAAAAGGTTTTATTAAGAACAATCTTATAACTATAATTCAATAATAAGTTATCTAACTTATGCTGAAAAAAACTGTCAAATGTCTAATTCTATTAAAAATCAACTCTCGTTGTTGACTCAATGATTCAGACAAGCATTAGGTCGGAATCAATAATCTTCAACTAAATTCCTAGAGCAATTATCATCCCGGATAAGTATCTCATCTAGTATGATTAGGTTCATGTAATTGATTACACTCTCATGTCTCACAACTATATAAAGATTCTAGGTTCAAGTACTTTAGAAACTAGTATGATAGACAATCTTGGGGTAGAATTTGGTGAATAACCCTAGCGATCCTATCAATCAACAATTTGACAGTAAGCCCTAGAAATCCCTAAATCTAACAAGTATATTACTCATACATGATCATCCAAAACATAATAACAATATGAATAATTGCATAGAATAGATAAAGTAAGAAATCCTGAAGTTTCAATCGATCTCTAAAGGAGTTCTCTGATCTACTCTCCTAATTTCTCTAAGTGTAAAATAAAGTATAGTCTAAACAGTAGCTGGAAAAATACTATATATAAGATAAAACACATCAGGGGCTTCTTTGCAAATACTGGAAGCGTCTAGGCCATAGAGTAATTCTTCAGGCTCGTGGGCTTGCTCGAACACCATGGGTGTCGAGCGACACCAGGGTGGTGTCATTCGACACTGGCTCAAAGTGCCGAGTCCGATTCAACTTCTCGGCAACATTTCTCCAAGTGCTCTAAATAGCTCCATAATCTCCAGAATATTCCAAAACGCACCCTAACCCATAAAGACCCTAAAACATAAATGAAACACATATAATAGACTCTAAAACTAGACTTATACCATTGTTAAAATCTCTAAAAACCAAGGTATATCAACTGTCTCAGACTTATTTTTTGTTGCTCTCAAGCAAAACATATAATGAACCTGTCAAAAAGGTTTGAAAATATAGGAACTCATCTTTTCTTTAGAACACCACCATCACCTCAAAAAAGTTGCAAGCCACATCATATAATACAACTATAGAAAGTACTTCCATGTACTCGACCTCAGCTTAGCAACATGGCCATCCAGCCCACAGCTCACCAGATACCATCTAACATACCCCTTTACAGAGCTCACTTAAGAGATAAAAATGCAGGCTCATCATGGGAGTATTGATCAAGGAGCACATGGACTCTTACCCTGTCAGGTATCTGATCACACATGCAGTCTTACTCTGGTTCCTTTCCTCTCTATTTTCTCACTTCACTAAACCGTTTTCTCTTCTTTTTCTTTTTTTCATGCTCTGCAAAGTGTAGGCGAATAATGTGGTCAAGGGAAATTTTGTACCCCTCACTTCCAGATTTGTGTGATCATTCCATTGTATTAAAATAACAAGGTTCTTGGAAATTTTTCTATCGCTTTACTACTCTGAAAATCATCTCAATCTTTTATTTCTCATTTTTAGATTCTTAAGTGAAGAGAGAATGGAATCATGCAACGTAGACATGACTTTAGACCTGAACGAGGAATCCGATCAAGTGTATACCCAGCTCCAAGACGAGCAATTTGAGTAGATTATGTTGGGTTCAACTTTGTTTCCTTTAGACACTCATAGTAAGTGTGGATGTTACTAACAGATCTATGCACTTTGCCATTTCCAAGTAATACACCATGCAGTCAGTAACTCAAACAATGGTGCTAGAGAGTGGTTAAATGGTTAGTTTCAAGAAACAAATTCTTCATCTTTGACTGACTCTATTTTGACTCAATAAAATGACTCATTGACATTCAAAAGAGAAACTATGTAAGTAAATCCCTCCCCAGACTTAAAAAACAATGTCCCCAATGTTATATAGTCTAAGATCGGCAAAATAAATAGATATAACCAAAATAAAAGTAGAGGAAACATGAGTCATACCTGAGAACGAAGTTGAGTGTCGTTGAAACAGCTAAGTGTCAATATCGATCGACGCTCATGATGAATGTGGGTGTTTACCGATGCCTTGCGGGTGTCAATCAACAATGGTATTGGACTCGTCTTCTTTGTTTTTTCACTGGGTAGCCTCCCACTCCCGCTTATTTTCAGTCTTTAGCTTGACTTTTGGAGTTCATGATCAGTCTAGACGAGAATGAGAACTTGCTTCAAAACAATTCTCAATGTTTACTTTCTTCAGCTCATTGATGGAAGCAATGAATCTCTTCAGAGAAGCTTCCCATCTCTTTCAGCTATGGAGTACTAGCACCCGGATTTTGGTAAAAGTTTGTGAACTACTTATGTTGCGTACCTTATAATCGTTGCTCCCTTCTAGACAAGTCTTACGAACCAGTGTCAAGAATTCCACCTTTTTAGTCTTCTTTTTCTTTTCTTGCCATTTCCTCAAGACTTATGCATTTTATCCTCATTCTGTTTTGGAACTCGAGGGGTGTCGACCGACATAAAGGGGGTGTTGATCGACACTGCTGCCGATTCTACACTCTCTCGATCCGAATCAACTCCACAAACAGCTACAGGTGCTGTATCCTAACTCATCTCAATGTAGGAAACAAAATCCTCACCTCTACTCTCCCAAGCAGGATCATAGAAGACCTCCTTGCCAATGTCTGCTAGATACATTCTGATCTTCTGTATATCACATATTGCTCCCATTGTAGCCATGAAAGATCTTCCAAGAAGCAAAGAAGTAGTCCACCCTTTCTTGATCTCCCTGACATGAAAGTCAAGAGTTACAATGCAGTTTCCGATCTCCACTTCCACATTCTTGATAATTCCCCCTGAGTTTGCCTTGGAGATGTCCACAAAAGTGAATCTGGTTGTAAAAGGTTTTGCTTTAAATCCCAACCTATCAGCGGTGACTTTAGGCATGATGTTGACTGAGGCACCAATGTCGCACAAAGCATTAGGGAAATCAAAGTATGCAATAGAACAAGGAAC
Source organism: Moricandia arvensis (assembly GCA_905132765.1). Classification (NCBI taxonomy): domain Eukaryota; kingdom Viridiplantae; phylum Streptophyta; class Magnoliopsida; order Brassicales; family Brassicaceae; genus Moricandia; species Moricandia arvensis. The sequence continues at coordinate 116,988 of CAJHQP010000111.1, forward strand.
TGCAAACTTCTAAGTGTCTTCTCCTTTCTTCAGATTTTTTACCTCCTTGGATTCACATACGATTATCTCAAACAGAGCCTTAATATCCTCATCTACCACTCTGCTTTCTCTGAAGAACATACCAAGCTTGTTTCCTGGATTTCACCCTTTCTCCAATTGGAATTCAACTTTTAACAGCAGATAATAGGCAGCTGCATCGGTTTCTCAAAGGGGTGTTGAATGACACTCATGGTGTGTTGATTGACACTGGCTTATTATATCGATTTATTAGGAGAATCATAGGTTGTCTATCGACACCAATGAGTACTTCCGAACGACACTGATGTTTTGACTTAAAATTTGCCTTCTTCTAGCTTTACATGTTGAACCACTTGCCAAAAATCATCGTCCACTATTACATTTACAAAGTGCTTCTGGATGGCTTCGTCTTTCCCTTTAATCAATGATTATGGCCTCTTCACAGCTTCAGCAGTACACTCATGGTGTGTCAATTGACATTGTATTATTGTGTCGAGTTCGCAGGAGCATCATAGGTTGTCGATCGACAACAATGAGTACTGTCGAACAAGGACAGCGTGCTGGTTAAGGTTTATATTAAAGCAGACAATCTATCAAATTAACCCTATGAACTACTCTTGCCAAGAGAGGTCTAATTGTAGTACTTAGGGATTGAATCCATAGAGAGCGAGGGAACACAATAGATTTTAGAGTTCTAAAAGTTAAGCTAGACAAGCAATAAATAGGAGGTTTGTGTGAGGGTTTTATTCCAAAAAGGAAATTGTCCAAATAAGTTAACCGATTCAAATATGGAAATTATAGATTTAGGGTTTCAGGCAATCGAATTATAGTGGATGGGAATGCAGGGAATTATGAATATGCAAGGACCTTAATCACAATCCGACCCCCTCTCGTTCCAACTCTCGTATGCAAACAGAGGAGTTGACCGTCGATCGACGGCTAAGGCCGAGTGTCGATCGATGGTTATTGGACAGAAAGTTTGTCCGCTAGGTTAATTAAACCAGCTCTCGCATGCATCTAACAACGTAACTCAATGGAATTAATTCTAGCACAGAACCTACTCTCGTAGTTATCTATGTCCTAAGTTCAGGTTTCTAGTTAGCTACTCTAGAACACAAGCATTAAACACAATTCCAAAGATGGATATATCTTTATCCTAGCCATTCTATTTTTGGGCTAATTCATCAGTACCATAACGAACCCCAAATCTAACAAGAGAATTACTCAAACATAATCATAGAAAGTATGATAAACTGAATAATAAAATGCATAGAATATTTAATGGGGTTCCAATACAAATCTTTAAAGGAGTTCAGATCTTCTCCCCAAAAACTACTAAGAATACTACAAGCTATAAATAATATTTTTCTTTGAAATCTATGTGTGTTTGCCTAAACAATGGCAAGACCTTTATAAACTAGGTCCAAACTCATTTAGGGGCATTCTGGTAAATTATCTTGACTTGGGCTAGAAGTCGGCCAATGACTCTGCTAGTAGATTGTAAATTGACAACAAGTGTGCATTGTCGATCGATGGTCAGGCTTGACATCGACTCTGACTTAGCTGATTGTGAATAGCTACTGGATATCATCTATCAATGCTCTAACAAGCTTCATTATCTCCATAATGCTCCAAAACGTAACTTGACCTGAAAAGACTTTAAAACACAGTCTAGGCATACATAGCAGACTCCAAATAAGTTCCAAATGATAGCCATAAAGTGGTAAATAACAAGGTATATCAACTCCCCATACTTAACCTTTTGCTTGTCCTCAAGTAAAACAAAGGTAGTTTGTGAAAGAGGTTTGAAAATCGGGGAGTCACATAATACATAAGCATGACTATCACCATATTATATCGCAACCACATCGAATAATACTAATCAAAGAGAAACTTAATATGTCGTATCCTAGTATAGCAACCAAATCCATTCTATCAGCAACTCAACATATACTAATCTGACTCCCCCCTCTATTATTCTCATTTCCTTTCATAAAATAAAGTGCATGCTTTACCTTGGGAGTATCGATCAAAGAACACATGGACTCAACTCCTGCGAACCTGCATGTATGGGTATAAAGTCTTTCCTGATTCCTCTCTTTCCTCTTTTCTCTCAGAATCGTTTAAATCTCAAATTCAATGGAAAATGATGCTGCTACAGTCCATCTTGCCATCTCATTTTCGGTTTTTTTTTAAATAAAAAATTGTAGGCGAATAATGGGGTTATCGGTAATGTACATACCCCTTGCTTCCAACAATGTGTGATCATTTCTTTGAATTAGAATAATGGGGTCATCGGTAATGTACCTACCCCTCTGCATCTCAGGAAATCATCTCAATCTTTTGTATTGTAGATCCTGAAGAGAATGAGAGAAAGGAAATCAGAAATAACATATTAGTACCTTACAGACTTGTAGAATGAATCCGATCCAATGTATACCAAGCTCCAAAGCAAGCAAAGTAGTCAGTATTAGGTTGGAGATCAACTTTGGTTCTTTCAGACTTTCTTAGCAAGCGTGATCTAATGGCTGGATGATCCACTTTGGCATCTCTAGTACTCTCTGCAATCAACATGTCTATGAATGGTTCTAAAGTATGGTTAGTCAATAAACAAGTTTTTGATCATAATCCTTCTTTTGACTCTATTAAAACTTATTGAAAATTTTTAGTAAATAGAAGCTCAAAATAAATAAAAGCATCAGCGACCTTCCCCAAAATTGAATTACACTGTCCCTAGTGATATCTCGTCGGGTTTGGTGAATAAAACTAAATCATAAGTAAAAGGTTGAGAAAAATTTGAGGTTACCAAAATCCGTAAGGAGCGTTGATCGATGGTGAATGATGGTTGTCGACCGATGGTAGACCATCCAAGCCGTCGACCGATTGTGATTTCGCACTGTTCTACTATTCCTTTAAAAATTTAAAATAATTAGATAAAAACCATAACTAATAACTAGATAAGTGAAAATTAAATTAAACTTACTAAACAGTTGGTTGCCTCCCACTCATCGCTTGGTTACAATCTTAAGCTCGATGTTGTGACCTCTGGACTAGGAAGGTGTTTCATAAAACCAATGTGGAAAGAAAGTATCCACATATTCACTGCGTGTCTCAAACCACTCGCTGATAAAACTTCTTACAGCTGCGTCCATTCTGGCCTGCTGATTTTCCATCTTCTTTTGAATGAAAGATAGTCTGTGCATCCCTTCTTGAAGTTTTTGAATGCGTCCTGTCAGCATGTTGAGTTTGGCATATGTGGGCTCTAAAATGTCCTCCAAACTCTTGTTGATAATTTCCCTCATTATGTCCTGAGACAAATAGACTCCATCGAGCTTATCTTGCAATAAGTCCTTTGTTACCAGTGTTGCCTAGATCCTGCAACGTGACCGTCGATAGATGCCCAGCTATTGCCGTCAATCGATGTGAAGTTGACTGCCTCAGCTGAAGTCTAATTTCTTAAGAGATACCTCGCTTCATTGGCCATAGCTAGTATGTCTGCAATATCTTCCTAGGACACATTTAGAATTCTTCCATCCATTTCCCGTGCATATCCATATGGGGGTATCCATAATCATCATTGTATCCTGTCGGTCCTTGTCGAGCGATGGTATAGTGTTACCGTCGATCGACTCTGCGTTCCAGCTTCCATAAGAGCCTTCAAAATTTCCAGATTCTTCTAGTGCAAAGGCATAGTGCTCGGCTGCTTCTTCTTCATAGTAGGACTCATCATACTCTTAATCTCCAGCTTCTGGAAACCTCTGATGGTATTTTCGCCCAGTGTAGACTATCTCTTCTTGACTATCCTCTTCGTTCTAACATGGGGCAACACCGTCAATCGATGGGGTGTTATGACCGTCGATCGATTCCAGAGTGCGGGATTATGCTGGTTCCGGTTGAAGGGACCGTCGATCGATGCCACGGGTTGGGCGTCGATCGATGCCACGGGTTGGGCGTCGATCGATGCCACGGGTTGGGCGTCGATCAATGTCGTGTCTGTAAGCTCATTGTCTTGATTATATTTGCAGAATCATGTAGCAATCAAACATGGTTCATTACCCAATTCTATCTGAGTTGCTTTGTTCTTGAGTTTAACAGGTTCATAGAAAATGAATGGATTGGTCGAGGATAGATACAACCTGTTTTTTTTCATGTTGAGATAGCTCCTACTGTTGCCATGAAAGCACTTCCAAGAATTAAGGAGGAGTTCCAATCAATCTTTATGTCCATCACATGGAAGTCTACTGGAACTATGGCATTACAAATCTGCACTGGAAAATCCGTGGCCATTCCTCCTGAGTTCACCTTGGAGCAATCCACAAAGGTGAAATCATCACTAGACGACTCCATTTCCAGGTTGAGCTGCTCTGCCATCACTCTAGGTATAATACTAACTGCTGACCCAGTGTCACAGAGAGCGTAAGGGTACTTGTGACCTTTGACATAGCCTGGGATCACAAATTTTCCAGGGTCATTCTTCTTCTTTAGAGTAGTCCACTTCTTTGGATTCTTCCTAAGGTCATTGAACATGCGCTCTATGTCATTCTCTGTTTCCCTGGATTCCCTGAAAAACACCTACAATCTGTGAGTATAATATGCTTTATCAAATGGAGTATCTAAAGGTATTTTAGAAACTCTTCTGACAAAGCCATCCATCTCTAAGTTAGTTGCTTCTCCACGAAGATGTTTGGGAATCTTCTGCTTCCTTCTGGAGTGTCTTTCTGTCGTTATGGGATCATGTGTACTAACGTCCTGTTCCTGGTTCTCCATAGTTGAAGGTCTGGTGAATTGGCTAGCATATGGACTTGGTAGGCGACTCGGCTCTGTTGTTGTAGGCCGTCGATCGATGGTCCGGCTCTTGCGTCGATCAACACCAGTGCGAACTGCCAAAAGACATGAAACTTTCCACACAAAATCTCCTTCTTGCAGCTGTTCTCTCTTCACCTCTTGCCAGAGTCTTCACCTATCAATGCATTGACGTGGTGATTTTGACTAGCCTCTCCTTTTTCCTTAATCAAGGCCTCATGTCTCTGAATTGCCTTACTTGTTTGGACCACTTGATTGTCCAACTTCTTGACATGAGTGTTGAGGTTTTCCAACTTGGTGTTGAGGTTGGTGTACATCAAGTCTATCTTTCCATTGAAGTTCACAGTCATCTTGCTGCTGCTCCAGTATCCTTTCAACAATGACTTCCAACCTGCTTTCTTGAGGCTTCAGCTGCTGTGGATTCTGATTCCTATTGCCACCCTAGGAGTTTCTGTTGTATCCTAGATTTCCTGGTCACATCCTCTTCCTCATCCTTTCTTCCAGGGCTTTCACTTCTTGCTTCTTCAGAAATTTCTCTACAATGTCCACCTTTGCCTTGACCTCATCTATCTGCTCCTTGGTTAGAGATGGAGCTGATTTCTTCCTTTCCTAGTCAGTGTTCTTGGTGCTATTGCTGGATTCCAAGTTTTCAGTCAGCCTTGTTGCTTCCTCAGGACTCCTAGTGCTGAAGTTCCCTTCACTAGCGGTGTCTAGAGCGATATTGTATTGCAGATCAATACCTCTCAAGAAAGTGTTGAGGACTTGCACTGCATTGAAGCCGTAGTGCGGGCAGTCTCTCTGGTAGGACTTGAATCTGAACCATGAGCTTCTGAACGATTCCCCAGGTTCCTGTGTGAATGTGGCAATCCTGCTTCTCAAGTCTTCTTCTCATGCATTATCAAAGAAGTTGCGCAGGAATGCGTTCTTGATGTCTTTCCAGGATGTCAGAGATCCTGGTGGTAGTTGCTTAAGCCAATGCGAAGCATCTCAAGTTACTGAGTACTTGAAGAGCTTTCAGAATAGATAGTCCTCAGGCGAGATCCTCAAATCGCTCTAGATGATCCTCAAATCGCATTCCGTGGTAGGGTGTCTGCGAGACAAGTGCAAAGAAGGACGGTTTGATCTCAAAATTATTCCTCTAGAAAGCTGGAGGACGAATGTCAGATCTATTAGCGTGGAACTGGTCTGGACGATTGTAGTTCGCCAGTGTTCGTTGAGCAGCTTGGGCGACAGCTTCAGGTTGAGCCACTGTAGCGGATGCTTCTGGTTCAAGGATCACAGCTCCATGTTCATCAATCTTCTGACCTTTTGCGTTACACAGATGACCTTTGAGGTCATACAAGCCCCCTCTCTCGTCTCGGACCACAACAAGTGTTGCAACCATATTTCTGTTGTTACCGTCGATCAATGCCAAAGAGGTGATGTCGATTGATGTAAGATCTTTCTCCCCAAAACTACTAAAAAATCTAAACAATATTATCGTGGTGATTGTGTTGTGTCCGTGGTCTCCCTTGCCTAAACAATGGCATGACCTTATAAACTTGGTGAAAACTAGGTCAAAACTCGCTAGGGGCATTGTTGTAAATTAACTTGACTGGGCTAGAAGTCGGTCAACTGCTCTATGAGTAGACCGTCGATCGACAGTAAGTGTGCACCGTCGATCGATGGTCAGGCTTGACTTCGACTCTGGCTGAACAGCAACTTGATCTCCTCTCTAAATGCTCTACCAAGCTCCATTTTCTCCATAATGCTCCGAAACGTACCTTGACCTGAAAAGACTCTACAACACAGTCTAGACATACATAGCAGACCCCAAATAGGGTGCAAATGGTAGTCTTAAACTGGTAATAACAAAGTATATCATAAGGCATAATCGATTTGCACTTGGAGGTCTTTGACTATGCCTCCTGAATTTACCTTAGAACAATCCGCAAACGTGAATGAATAACTAGAAGGCTCCACCTTTAAGCTGAGCACCTGTACCATTGGTCTTGGCATAATGCTAACTGAAGAAGATGTGTCGCAGAGTGCATGAGGGTAGTATGTCCTTTGATGTTGCAGGGAATCACAAACTTCTCGGGGTCACTTTTCTTCTTTAACTTGACTCTCTGCTTTTTCTTCTCACTCAGATGATTAAAGATTCTTTTAATGCCCTCGTAAGTCTCCTTGGTTCCTTTGAAGAACAACCACAATCTGTGAGTGTTATAAGCTTCCTCGAATGGGGTTTCTAAAGGGATACTAAGGACTCTCTTAGCAAAGCTATCCATTTTTTTCTCATTAGCTTTCCTTCTAAGATGCTTAGGGATCTTCTTATTTCTTATAAAATGTCCATCCATAGCTTCCTCAATTACCGTAGGGACTGGTTTATCTGTTTGTCTGGGTTTTGGTTGGGTAGTTTTCGAGTGCCTATGAGTATATAAAAGACTCAGGTCTATGCTTAACAACCGACTTACTTTTGTTTCGATCGACCGTCGATCGATGGTAGGGTCCTGTTGTCGATCGATGTCCATCTATTCACACAAGAATTTTTCAGGTACTGTTGATCGATGGTTATCTTTAACTGTCGATCGATGGTCGTTCCAACATGGCAGGGGATTCTCAAAAATTTCTTCCTCCTAACTTCTTCAACAACTTGCCAAAAATCATCATCTATGATGGCAATGATGTCTTGCTTCTGTCCAGCCTAATTCTTTTCCTTGATTAAGGATTTTTGTCTCCTCACAGCTTCACTGGTCTGAACAACTTGATTCTCTAACTTTTTCACATGGATGTTGAGAGCTTTAAATTTAGTGTTGAGGTTGGCAAAGACAACATCAATCTTTCCATTGAAATCCACTGTCATCTTCTGCTATCCTTCCAAAACCTTGTCAATCATGGCTTCAGTCTTGTTCTCCTAGGTATCTGATGGGGTGTTCTGATAGTAAGAGTTCCATAGGTTATATTGTTGTTGTATGGTCTCTGCTGTTGTGATCCTTGGTTGTAGATACTCCTCTAACCATTTCCATTAAATTTTACGTTGCTCTGGTTCCCATAACTCAAGAATCCATTTCCAACAAAGTTCACATCCCCGGAAGACTATCATACTTGGATTTTACTTCTTCCATCTGATCCTTAGTAAATGTACAAACTGATTTCCTCCTTTCATGATCTTTGTTCTTGGTGCTGTTGCTAGCTGCCAAATTCTCTATCAATCTCGTAGCTTCTTCTGGACTCCTTGTGCAGCAGTTTCCCTCACTGGCTATGTCTAAAGCCACCGGGTATGATAGCTCAATACCTCCGAAGAAAGTGCTGAGAAGTTGTACTTTATTGCATCCATGGTGTGGACAATCTTTTTGGTAGGATTTGAATCTGATCTAGGAGTTTCTCAAGGATTGTTCAGGTTCCTTTGTGAATGTAGCAGTTCTGCTCCTCAATTTCTCAGCTATGGTATCATCAAAGAAATTACGAAGGAAGCCATTTTTTTATTTCTGTCCAAGATGTAAGAGATTCTGGTGGTAGCTGCTTAAGCTAGTATGAAGCATCTCAAGCAAGAGAATATTTTAAGAGCTTGCATAAAAGGTAGTCCTCAGGGACTCCATTTGCCTTGATGGCCGACACAAGATCCTAAAATCGCTCAAAATGATCCATAGGGTGCTCATGGAAATGTCCATGAAATGGTGTCTGTGCCACAAGTGTGAAATAGGCTGGCTTCTGCTCAAAATCGTTCCTCTGGAAAGATGAAGGACGAATAGCAGATCTGTTGGCATAGAATTGATCTGGACGATTGTAGTCAGCCAATATCCTAGGTTGAGCAGCTTGGGCTTCAGCTCCAGCTTGAGCTACAATAGCTTCCTCTGGTTCAGGGATTTCCGTACCCTGATCATCAATTCTCTATCTTGTTGCATTACGTTGATGACCATGTAGGTCATACAAGTCTCCTCTCTCATTCCTAGTCACGATCAGCATAGAAACCATCTCTGCTCGGGAATCACCGTCGATCGCTGTTTCTGTACTAGCGTTGATTGATGTCTCGGTACTGGTGTCAATCGATTCGGGCAGATGAGTATAGATCGAAAAGAAGTGTTGGCGTCTGTCGATGCTTGTCGCTTCTCCTTGGTGATGCTACGTTTGATGGCTACTAGGTCTGAGATAATTATGTCTTTTTCCTTGTTGCTTCTTGTACTGCTGGGTATGCACCCAAAAGACAAAAGAAAAAAGATTGTATGTAAACTGAAAAGAAAACCTAGACAAAAACTGCAAAACAAATCTAATGGCGATCCTTGCTCCCCGGCAACGCCGCCAAATTTGATACGTGCTCAATTACCCTAGAGCTACTGATTACTCTCTAAAATAAGAGGTTCAGCTGTAGTATTTAGGGATCAAATCCACAGAGAGTGAGGACATACAATAGATTTGATAATCGACTTGGTTATGCTAGGCAAATAGGAAAGATTTGGTTTGTAAACAAGTAAGGAAAATAGCTAGGTCTAGGGTTTTCAGGTAGTAAATTATAATGGATAGAAGGCAAGGGGTTTCCAATCATAGAACACAAATTCAATTACTAAAGATATAAGTTATATCTATCCTATGGCTAAGCTCAGAGTCTACAATATTAGTGTGCAAATTCGGAATGACCGTCGATCGATGGTATGCAAACGACATCGATCAATGACTTTCTTAGTCAAGCACTAAACGATAAGATTTGATTGGTTCACTTAGAATTACTAGACCAGTCTCTTGATTGTCCCTAGTAATTAACTTAAGCTCGAATGGATTTGTTCAGGTAACGATCCTACTCTCACAATATCAATTATCTTAATCCATGGTTCTAGTTAGCTACTCTAGAACACATGCAATAAACACTATTGTGATGATAGATCTAATAATCACCCTATCAATTCTATTGTTTGGTCAATCCCAGTCAATCCGGAAGACTAGCAAAATAGGCGGTCGAGCTTAGAGAATACGATATCGAATGTTGAACAAGAACTGGCGTAAAATTACAAATCCTTGTCGATTTTTTTGGTAGAACTTCCAATGGAGGGCACAACAGATCAAGAATCAAACTCGACCTGGACTCTTCACGTCAACAAATCTTCATCCAAAATTTGTCTCACATCACCAACTGGGAAAGTGTTGGAACAGTCGTTCTGACTAATTTTCCATGCTTCAAATAATATAGCTGAAGATGAATCACTTATTGCTGGACTACGATTGGCTCACAGGCTCAAGTTACACAACATACACGCCCACTGCGATTCTCAACTTTTCGCAAATCAATTTAGCAACAAGAAGAAAGCCAGAGACGAAAGGATGGACTCGTACCTAAAACTCGTCCAGGATCTCGCCCAAAATTTTAATCAATTCGCTCTCACACGAATCCTCCGCACGATAATGCGCAGGCCGATGCTTTGGCGGCCATGGCGTCAATCTCAGATCCATGCATTAAATGAGTAATTCCCGTGGAGTCAATAGAACAGCCGAGCATCGGGCCGCAAGTTGTCGCGAACTTAATCCATTTGGAAGACAAAGAAATCACCAAAGCCGATACCTAACCCAAAGAATATTCAGGAAAATCTGAATATGGATGTGATAAGACATGGTTGGGAACGATTCAAGCATTCATCGCTAACAATACGCTCTCTGAAGAGAAATAGGCGGCCTAAAAAATAAAAACCCAGGCCGCACGATACGTTCTAGTAGACGGAGAACTCTATATATGGAGATTCTCCGGACAACTCATGACATGTGTGGAGGGAGACAAAGAGCGGAAAGTCGTGGAAAATGTCCACTCTGGATCTTTCTGAAATCACTCCGGCGGGAGATCCCTCGCAATAAAAATAAAATTCCATGTGTACTATTGGCCAACGATGATCAAAGATTGTGAGAAATTCGCCCAAAAATGCCAAAAATGCCAAAGACTGGCCCTAACAATCCATCCACCCGCAGAGGTTCTCTCATCGTACCCATTCATTTGGTGGTCAATGGATATCGTCGGCCCCATGAATAATCTAAACAGAAACGCTTCTTGATAGGATTAACAGATTTCTTTTCAAAATGGATCGAAGCAGATTCATACGCAGGCATTAAAGACGCACAAGTTGAAAGATTCGTATGGAAATATTATTTGCAGACATGGAGTCCCGTACGAGATCGTAACAGACAACAGATCTCAGTTCATCTCAACCCGATTCGAGATGTTTTGCAAAAGTTGGAAGATACGATTGACCAACCAACTCCCAGGTATCCAAAAGGTAATGGCCATGCTGAAACTAATAACAAAATCATCCTAAATGGACTGAAGAAACGCCTAGACGCTAAGAAGGGTCGATGGCCAAAAGAACTTGAAGGAGTCTTACGGTCCCATCAGACGACTCCAAGACGAGAAAGGGAGAGATCCCTTTCACCCTTGTATATGGGTCAAAATGTATGATTCCAGCGAAAGACGAATTTCCCAGAATATGAAGGAGACTACTCCCAGAACGAGAAGACTTGAGAAATCTAATGCTATTAGACGATCTCGACCTAATCAACAAGCGCCGAGATCAGGCACTCATACGGATTCAAAACTATCAACAAGTGGTTGCAAAGTACTACAACTCAAAGGTACATAGCAGAATGTTCGAGGAAGTCGATCTAGTCCTACGCAAAGTTATCCAAAACCGCCGAAAAAACGTGGGAAAACTCAGAGCAAACTGGGAAGGATCGTACAAAGTCATAAAAGTGGTTCAACCAGGAGCAAGACGTCAAGATTTCAAGAACTTAGTACGCAATGCACCCAAGAAAAATACTATCACTGAGCAATCACGTCACAACAAAACTGAACTACGAGACGACTTGATCCTCGAAAAGGGTACGTTTGCAACTCACCACAAGGCGATTTCAGCTGTCCCCTTCTTAAAAAAGGGGGGGGGAGTGGGTATGTATACGTATATTCATATACTCCCACATTTTAATATCCTTGCTCTTGTACTTGATATTTTTAAAACAAAAGTCAGCAATACAGAAAACGCGGTCAGACTTCAAAGTCCCTCGCTAATCTCTTATCTCACTAACGTATTCGATATCAAACAATACTTAACGACTATCAACAAGCAGTCCATGAGTTGCTAATTTTCACCTGAGTAATAAATAATCATCATATAACCCGAAAGGGGATAACATATGAAAGACGTTTATAGACAAATCTAACAAAGAATTAATGAACTCTTCAAGCATGCAAATATTCAAACACAAAACGCGGCATACAAAAGAGAAACCCAGTCCTCATCATCGCGAGCGGTGGCAAACGCCTGAAGGATCGTTTATTTCAAATAAAAAAAGTATCTTCCTTGACGAAAGTCTCCATCTCAGAAGATCAAATGATCATATGCACTAAAATATTCTCTAACACGTATCCTTCGGGAAGACTTGAACTCAAAATGGTAACACTTATCATTATGTTCGTTGCTGATCACAATGAACAAACTCCAACGTCCTAAACAGACTCAGCCATGTCCCCCCAGAAAGATGAGCTCTCAAAGATCCGACACAAGGATAATGGCGCGTTATAAAAGAAATCTGAAAATTTGGTCAATACTTCCAGACGACTTCGAAATTATCTTGGAAGAAATTCTCAGTTCCCGATCAGTGCAAGTCATATAAGCCGAGAACCTTTTGCAGACTTCAATACATCACACTGGTCGCAAACATCTCAAGGCTTAATATCAATAAACCGGTAAGAGATTCCAAAACATGTCTCTTCGTTAGTATTTGTACGTTCATGAGACTCCGCGAACTAAAGATCTCAGAGTATTCTCATTCTAAACGAACAACGAATGTAACGATCTCCTAAGAGTTAGTAATTAGATGACAAGTCATATTTTTTCGCTCTACATCTGCATAAAGTTACTCATACGCTATCAACGGAAAAACACAGTTCATTAAATAGAAGGCGCGGAGCGGCAGGGATTCAAAGCCATAAATGACCAGCCCCAATACAAAAACACGGACATACATTGCAAGAACAAACACAAAAGGAACATAAAAAATCAAACGTCTCGAACGGGACTACAACCTCACTCATCCTCTAGAGAAGAAACCTCGTCCTCACTCATTACCTCATCGGGGTCTGGGGTCGCATCATCTCCGCCTCCCTTAACCGTGTCATGAGGATCGACAGCCACAACTTCCTGCTCCTCCGGGTCACCAGAAAGCGACGGAAGGATACACTCGGGTTTCAGGCTAGTGAAGATCAAGTCAAAGTTTCCCTCATTGGCTTCCAGCTCTTCTTTGTGAGGAGACAGTTTGGCCTTGTTGTGGGAACCGAAAGTTGCACTGTTGATATCCATAATTGGAGTAAAGCTAAGAAACCATAACTATCCCCGAGGTCCCAGATTTCTGCTAAGGCTAAGACAAGTGATCAAATTATGAATAACAAAACATAAAATAATTGAATACGAATTGGTAATGAAAAGAAAGACCTTATTGAATCGTCTTTGCGTAAGGACATTGCAATGATAAAACAGGTTTTAAGAGCTTTCGCCACAAGAGCTGTTGGCGTATCCCTAGTCCTAACACCTAAACCCTAAACATAGTTTGAGTCGCAGCTTGATGAAAAAATTGCTAAAAATCTTTCTAAGTGCTAATTGCAGAGATTATCGTCTGGCTCTGCGTCCCTCTCCCTTTCTTTGCCTATATAGGCCTTCAATTTTGGGTGTTTTTCCTTTTTTGCCTCCGATTCGATTTAATACTTCTACGAAAATCTTCCTTATCTTCTCGTTTTTCCATAATTATCTCGGAACTTTGACAATTATCTTCTTTTCCATTTATCTTTTGCGGATATGCGGTAAACCATCATTATAGTTGGGATCATTCTCGTCTAAAACTGTAAGTGGGCTTTTATCGCATTGTAGACCCTTGCGGTCTGTTTTACGATTTAAGATATTCTTACTATTTCTTTCGAAGAAATCGTTCCTCATATGATGTTGCGATACTGACTCTTCAAAATAGTAAACCAATCTGTATAGTCGAGATAACATTGGTTCTTAAGGTAACCACTATCGTTTTATACGATTGAATCGAAAGTTTTATGAGAACAAAAGTCTTTGTGATTTTATCGTAAAACTTCAGAAAAATCACCAATCGAGACGAAAAAGAAACGTCCGAGTCAAGATTCAACCTAGAGAGTGATGAAGAGAACATGGTCTAGTCGACCATGGGCGGCTAGGCGTGTGTGTAAAATTCCCACGGGCGGCCAGACATGGAAGAGATTCGGGTGTTACCTCGATTGCCTGTCTTGATTCGTTAGCTGGGATGAGATGGGTTACAGGAGGAGGAGTTCGGATGCGAGAATTTAATGTTTTATTTTTATCGAAAGGGAGGTAACATTTTCCACGGTATCTTTCATGCATCAATTTCTTCGTGACCATTTTTGACCCCAATAGTTAGCCCCCTAGCTTGCAAGTATTGCCAAAGAGTTCTTGCGAGTTGTTAGATGTGTTAGGTAAATTAGACGGAATCGATGGCTAAAAGTCCGAGGATTAATAGTAAGTCCCTTTTTTTATAAGTATGTGGAGCAAGCTTTCAAATTCTTTACTTGCTTACTCACACAAGAAACTTCTCCGAAGGTAGAAAATCCTTTTTCCTCTCTTCTTCACTTGTTATTTGTATCATGGCTTTCAACAACGAAGTTTCCGAGAATGCATTGCCTGCCATTTTTTCTCCTGAGAGCTTGCGCATTTGTGGTGACGAGTTCGTTCCAAAGGTCAAGTTTTTGGTACATTCCGCCGACCCTGAGGAGGTGAAGGCGTATTGGGAAGCGAGCTGCGGTCTCCCATCTCCATGAACTGACTTGTGGAGTCCTACGGGATCAACCTTCACAGAATCTTCCGAAGAGCCGAGTGTCTATAGAAGTTCTTTCCTTACCACCATCCGGGATTTTTTCCGTGTCCCCGAGGAGGTGGAGTTTCGGATGCCGAAACTAGGGGAGAGTGCCAACTCCCCACCTCGTGGCCTTTTTACATGCTACGAGGAAACCTTCTGCAGTGCCGCCTATGGTTTCCCATTCCGGAAGTCATACTATGGTTCATTGATCATTAAGGCTTGTCGATGAGCCAAATTTTGCTTGGTGGCTTAAAGTACCTCGTTGGACTTTTGGTTCTAAGTTACGAACAACGGTGGATCTAAAACTCGACTATTTTCTAGCCTGTCTTTATCTGAAGAGGGTGGGTTAGTCGACCCGATATTTCCTTAAGCCGAGATATTTTATGACGGTGATTTTGTCGTTTAGTCCAATTTCCATGGTTGGATTAAGCGTTACTTTTTTGTCTGAATAAATAATGCTTCTGTTGCGGAAGAAAACACTCCTTTCTTTAGACGAAGAGTGGGTCGCAAGGGTATCGTGGTCATATTTTTTTTATTTTTTTGGTTGCTTACTGATACCATACCATCTTTTTGTTTTGAGGTTGTCGATCCTCTTCCCCCATTTACTGAGGACACGACTGTCGGCTAGGACCTTCTTCAAGGTAACCCGTTTCATTGGGGTTACTTTTCTCCCCAGCGAGTTCGCACATCGGTTGAGTACCACCACGCTCGAGCCTGACCTCATATGGTCATGGAGGAAGAATCGGATTCAACCAGGGACCAAAAAATTCCATACAAAATTTCCGTTATGAGGGAGAGGGATAGATCTCCCAAGAACAAACAAGTTTCTGCAGACGAAGGTGATTTTGCCTTCGATAGGATGGATCTTCCCTCCGATGAGTGGTATCACGATCTCCTTGTTGGAGATGGGAGCGGTACTAGTCAGACCCCACTGCCATCGTGTGGAGGTGGATCCGACCTTGACGAGTATCTCGCCTCTCTTAACATTCCTTCGGCTGAGCTTGAGATCAGCAGAGGACCTGTCACATCAGCACCGTATATGAAGCATCGCGACTTTGCATGCTTGTCAGTTTTTCACTTTATGAAATTTGCCTATAACAAAAGGGTTCGTGCAGGGCCTTCATGTGATTTTCGAGGACCTTAGGGCGAGTGATATTGAAGCGCAAACGGCTTGGTTCAAAGTCGAGATGGCACAGAAGGTGAATGCACATTTGAAGGGCGAAATTGAGGCATTCCTTCTTTGCGATAATGATTCCGAGCGGGAGAGAGCGCGCTTTCTTCACCGTGAGCGTTGATCTGGTCGAAGGGAGGTGGCTTCGATCATGAACGATCGTTTGACGCGGTTCACGGCCGACTTTGGAGAGTACCAGTGCACATACAAGTCCTTCAAGGATTATTGCGAGTGTCGAGGTTCCCTTGGCGCTCTGTGGCGTACGCAAGGAAGAAATTACGACTTCAAGACCGAAGAGGCAGTGATGTCGAGGAATCTGGCCGGCCTTTCCAGCACGGAGTCGACCATCCTTGAAATAGAGAAGAAAATTTGGGATTATTGGGCCCGATTCCGGTTTCTCCAAATTCAAGGAGTTTGGACATGCCTCTCCGGGAGAGGATGTCGAGGTCGAGCAGCGTGTGGGCCCTTTGAGAGTTAGTGATTACTTGATCGGGAGGTCAATATCTGGAAATTACGAATTAGATACGTGAAGGGTATCGATGTTTTTAAGGGAGTGTGTATGTTATATTTATGTTATTGCTTTGGCCAAGTATGGCCGTTTGGACTTCTCGGGACTGGCCGTTGGTGGCTTTGAATCCCTGCCGCTTTTCAGCTTTATTTTAGTGAACAACGTTTCGTGTTTAGTGTATGAGTAATTTTATGGATGTAGAGGGAACTATACGAGTCGTCATATCGTTTCTAACACTTTGAAGAATCACTACGCCTGTTGTTCGTTTTGGATGCGAGTATTCGAAAACTTAGTTTTCCGGTTTTAATGAAAATACAAATGTAAGCGAAGAGACAAGTTTTGGGATCTCGTATCGGGTAGATACTATGCCTTGAGATCTTTGAGAGCAGTGTGCTAGGTTTAGGGAAAGACCTATGCTTACTTACTGTTTTAGGGTTTGCGGTGACTATTCCGGCTTTCGTTACCCGTTTGCAGTTTTGACTTTGTTCTGTCTCGATATTGAAGTCTTCGATAATTTCTCGGCTTATATGAATTGCATCGATCGGAAACCGAGCATCTCTCCAAATAAAATTTTGAAGTCATCTGGAAGTGCGGACCAAATAATTCGGATTTCTTTTATAGCACTATTATCCTTGTGTCGGATGTATGAGGACCAAACCTACGAGAGGATGTCTAAACTTTCGTTTAGAGAACAGTTGATGTACTCGTCGGAGCCAATCGACGACTGGGATATAAGAGCGAGCGTATGCTATTTGGTTGCCAATTTATAGTCGCGGACGGACTGTTTCGAGTTTGGAACTATAATTTCGAAGGTTTTCTCGCGACGTCTAGCTTTTGTTTTCCAAATATATGTTTTATGCGTAAGGTGATATTAGTTTGAGAATGGGGTTTAATGTTTCGGCTTGGAGGTCGTTTTTGACGTGCTATTTGCATAGTTGTTTGTTGAGAAGTATTTTTCCATTCAGAAGTTTACTTGGTGTTTTGTTTTTCAAAAAATTTTGCGGGTTTCGAATATAATTGTTTGTTGTCGTGAAGACTCATACGTTGTTCGAAGGATTCTTTTGGAAGCATTCGGAGTTGTGATGAGTTCGTTGTGTTTAAGATCAAGTATTTGAAGCAATAAAAGAGATTTGCGAGAACTTTTGGAGTCGTATTGAGTTTTCTTATTATCGGAAAAGTTTTTAAATTATCAAGTACAGAAGCAAACGTTTACAATGTGGGAGTATACGAGTATACGTATATGTACCCACTCCCCCCCCCCTTTTTGAGGAAGGGGGACAGCTGAACTCGTCTTGCGACGAGTTGCTTACGTACCCCTTTCGGGGATCAAACCGTCTCGTAGTTCAGTTTGTGCCGCGAGTATATTTACTCGGCGGTTACTGCTGTGTCGATCGCCTTAGTCGCATTTACTGTTGCTGGATCGGCGACTTCTTCCGGGTTTATCTCCTCTGGTTGGGTTATTTCGTTGAACTC
The DNA here is from genome assembly GCA_905132765.1 of Moricandia arvensis. Classification (NCBI taxonomy): domain Eukaryota; kingdom Viridiplantae; phylum Streptophyta; class Magnoliopsida; order Brassicales; family Brassicaceae; genus Moricandia; species Moricandia arvensis. The sequence goes on from CAJHQP010000111.1 coordinate 134,804, forward strand.
GGTAGCTTGCTTGCTTTCTTTGTCTACAGCCCTTGGTCAGGTGGACGATTTTGGATCATGCTTTTCAGAAGCGTTTTCTGACTTGGACTGAGTTGTCTTTGTGCATATGGGTTTAACTATAGACGTCGTTGTGATCTGCCTCAGCTTATGTTTTGCCCAGAGGCAGTCTCGACTGCTTTTGGCATCCCCAGATTGTCGCGGTTCAATTCTGGGTTGGAAATTGGATGCCCAGGTGATATGTTAATGGACCGACATCATGGAATTTATCCAGGGTGTTCCCATGATTACGTTATAGATGGCTGGGTTGTCGACGACTGTGAAGTTGATGATCCTTGTGACTTCTTTGACCATGCCTGGGGTATTAACTATCCGAGAGTCATTGACGTTGTGCTAGAAAACCCGTGAGTGGTCGTGGCATTGGGTGACTTCGGATAGATCGCCGCTCATTCTTCTGAGCGTGTCGCAGAAGATACCGTCAATGGTGCTTCTCGTGTCTACTAGGACTCTAGCGATCTCGAGATCCTTTATCACGAGATCTATTACGAGTGGATCACAGTGAGGTTTGTCGATTTAGATGGTCTTGTATTCTTCAAAAGTGATTGTATCGTTCGGGAAGTCTCGAGGCGGAGACTGATATGCGACTGTCTCTGCTTTTCGTTGATAAGATTTTATTGAGGAGACGGTATCGTGTCAGTACTGCAATAATCCAAAGATCATGTTTACCTGCGTTGATTATTGTCGTTGCCGTTGCCGTCCGCCCCTCTTCCATTGTTTTCGTTTTCGCCCGATAGATTTTTCTTGAAAAACGTTTTTTGCTGGCGGGGCTTGATTGGTCTTTAGCGGATGGTCATTATCTCAGATGAGGGCTTTAATGTCTGTTATCTCTGCAATTTCTCCTGCGAGCAGTTTCGCCGTTATTCTCGCGCCAAGAACCTTGCAGTTCATGGTGGAGTGGCCCCTGGTTTGGTAAAAATCGCAGAATGCCGTTTCGTCGTAGGTCGAGTTTTAGGTCCATGTGTCTGCCGACGTTATTCCTTGTTCTGACGCGGAGTGGATGGCATAATGGCCCGGACGTCTTTCCCCTTGTGATGGATGTACTTGTCGTTGCAAGAGGTTTTTCTTTTCAGCTTCTCCTCTGATGCTGCGCCTTTTTAGGATGTATTCGTATTTGATGTTTCTGCGAAAGGACTTTCATCTCTTCCTCGATGATAATGTAGTCCGCCGCTTAACGAAGAGCATCCTGGATCGTATGCGGTGTTTCGAGAGTTATCCACTCTCTGAATTTCAACTTGTACCAGTGAGTCTTCCTGAGCGCATCGATAGCCACTTTGTCGCTGATTCCGCTAACTCTAAACATGACGATTTTAAATCGGTTCATGTAGTCACATAGAGGTTCATCTTCCTTTTGGGAAAAGCTCCAAAGATCGTCGTCGAAGGTTTTCCTATTCATGAAGATCGAGTATTGGCCGGGGAATTCCAAAGCGAGTTGGCGGAAGCTTACGATGGAGTTCTGCTTCAAGTGAGAGAACCATTTGAGTGCTGCTACCTGGAGATGCTCTTCGAAGAGGTGACAGTATCCGCCATCATTTTTCCTATCCCTGAGTTTGGCCCTACCCATTGCGATCTGGAAGGTCTGCAGATGCGCTTTTGGGTCGCTTATTCCATTGTATAACAGGATTTTGATCTTTACGAGATCCAAAACTCTTGTTTCAGTGATACAAGCAGTGAACAGAGTTTTCTGAGCTTTATCGAGGACTCTGTCAATCTCGGGTGCGGCACTGGTGGCGTGATGAATTTGAGATTTTACCGCTTTTACCTCTTCGATTGTATTTGTGATATAGTCACGGAGATTGCGCATCTCAATGGGGTCACTGCCAAAGTTATCCGAGTTTCTCGGCATTTGCTGCGCATGACTAGAGCCTGCTCTTCAGCTAATTTTTCCTACTTTACCCAAAAGATGTTTTCTTCTTCTTCATTCATGGGTATACTGAACGGAGATTTATCCCGAGTCGCGTGGCTCCTTGTCCTTTTTGGGTCCCCATCAGCGTCCTCGTCTGAAGGGTCAGACTTATTGCTGGTTTCCAAGTTGACCCGTTTGACTTCGTCAGCCCCCTTTCTTGCTCGAGAGTTTGAGTGTTTTCTGTGCTCGGCCGAGTTGCGTCAGGGTTTACTTAGTCTGGATTCCATCAGACAAACGTTCTGGGTGTTAGTTGACCTACCATGCAAAGTTGTGAAGTCGAGTCTTCTTCCGTGGATTTTGGTAGTTCCACACGGAAGAACACCCCTGGTTCTCACTGTTAGGGTTTCAACCTGCTTAGCAAGAGAATTTGTGAGCTTGTATTGTTCGGAAGACTTCTTTTCGAGAGTCGCAAACATCTTTTTAATCTCCTCGAACACTGTGGTGTTTGCGTTTGCGTTAACCACAGACACGTTCGTTGCTGGAGTGCTTTCAACGTTGTCGTCGACGATGTTACAATCGCAAGGTGATTGATTGTCTGGAACGTCTGTAGACATATTTGACCAAGCGTTTTGTGGCTGTGAGTTAGATTGATCCGTTACCCCCCCTCCTTCTATTTCCAAACTGTGGGAACCCTAATTTGCACTGTCGATTTCCGTAATCGGAGGAAAGCTAAGAAACCCTAACTTTCCTTGAGGTCTTTAATTTCTGCTGAGCCTACGGAAAGTGATCCAATTATGAATAACAAAACCTAAAATAATCGAATACGAATTTGGAATGGAAATAAAGATCATATTAAATCGTCTTACCATAAGGACGCTGCGATGATACAACATGTTTTAAGGGCTTTGGCCACAAGAGCTGTCGGTGTATCCCTAGTTCTAGCACCTAAACCCTAAACCTAGTTTAATTGCAGAGATTTTCGTGTGCATCTGTGTCCCTCTCCCTTGCTTCGTTTATATAGTTCTTCAAGGTCGGTCATTTTTCCTCTTCTGCCCCCGATTCGAGTTTATCCTTCCTCATAAATCTTCCTTATCTTCTTGTTTTTCCATATTTATCACGGAACTTCGACAATTATCTTCTTTTCCTCATGCGGATATCCGGTAGACCGTCATTATAGTTGGGCTTATTCTCGTCTAAAACTGTAAGTGGGCTTCTATCGCATTGTAGACCCTTTCTAGACGTTTAGCGATTTCTTCTGGAGAAATCGTCCCTCTTATGATTTCGCGATACTGACTCTGCAAAAATAATAAACCAATTTGTATAGCCGAGATAACATTGGTGCTTAAGGTAACCATTATCGTTTTATACGATTGACATGGAAGTTTTACGAGAAAACATGTCTTTGCGATCGTAAAACTTCAACGGAAACTCCAATCGAGACGAAACAAAACATTCGAGTCAAGATTCAATGGATAGAGTGATGAAGAGGACACAGTCTAGTCGACCATGGGCGACTAGACGTTTGCTTGCATCTAGTCGCCCATGGGCGACTAGTCTTTGTGGGGAGTCTAATCGTCCACGGGATACTAGAATTTACCGAGAGTCTAGTCACCCATTGGTGACTAGAATTGGTGATGAGTCTAGTCTCCCATGGGTGACTAGACTTGGTGATGAGTCTAGTCCCCCATGGGCGGCTAGACGTTGTGTTCGTTTAGTAACGTCTAGCTGCCTATGGGCGACTAGACGTAGGGTGCGTCTAGTCGCCGATTGGCGACTAGACCTTGGCATTGAACTTAGTCGCCCGTGGGCGGCAAAACGTTGTGTGTCTAATCGCCCACCGGCGACCAGACATTGAAGCGAATCGGTTGTTCCCTCAATTGTATGTCTTGATTCGTTAGCCGAGCCGAGATGGGTTAGGCGATGGGGAGTTTGGACGCGAGGATTTCTTGTTTTTTTTTATCGAAAGAGAGGTAATTCTTTTCCGCGGTAACATTCAGGCATCGATTTCGTCGTGACCATTTTTGACCCCAACACTCTTCGCCCAGCAGAGATGGGGCCTCTCCACCCCAAAACAACTGAATCTCGCTCATCCCTCCATCAAGGAGTCGAGGGAGCTGGCAATTCTTGTCAAACAAGTCTGAAACTTGGCGCATAGAGCACCCTTCACCTCGGACTTAGCCTCCTCAATCCCGCAACCCGTCGATCCTCTTTCGCTCTGAATCGGAACCTGCATGCGATGCACCTCCAAAGCCTTAGTCTGCCTAGCTTGATTCGACTTAAACAAAGAGCTTGCAATCTTTCCAAGATCCCACTGGAGCTCGCCAATTTGAGTTTCCAGCTGCGACACCTCGAGGGAATGGGCTTCCTCGATAACCTTCAACATTGCCTCAAAATGTAACGACTTTTCCTGCGACTCAGCAAGCTCTCTCGTAATTCGTTCAACCTCGGACCCACAGTGGTTAATCATCCCATTGATCAAAGAAACAAAATGCGCAAACAAATTAAAAATAATAATAAGAGGAGAGCTAACATACTGACAAAAAGAGTTGCTTAAGACAGAACTTGGCATATTGTTGCGGCATTATACCCGAACCAGACGCTCCCAAAGGCAACGGCCCAACCTCAATGTCTCTGTCGTATCTTCCCTTCTTAACTGCATCAGAATTGGCACATGGCTTCTTGTAACCCTTCGGTGTACACTGGGAGTGGCACTAGGAGCGTGCAGTTAAAAAATATCTCTCTCTGCTGGAGGAGGACGCATTAATAGATGAGTTTTCTCGGTCTCCGAAAACAGGGATCATAGTCGTAGACAAGCCTGACGGCTGGGCCAAAACCTCGGCTGCAGGCCCAAGTACATTAGCCACTCCATTTTCAGGAACAACCTTAGGGGGAGGTGGTTACTCGGCCATAGGAGTCAAGGGACCGGTTGGGGCAGGAGAGTTTCGCAGATCAACGTGAGAGGAACTCTACAAAGCAGCATCACGACGAGTCAACTCATCCTGAAAAGAGAGAAACTCGGCCACATGAGTCGGAACAACACCAGGAACGGGAGAAATTGATGAACTCGGACAAAGGTCATCGCCCATCTCAGCGTCATGGCTTCTTTGTTCATCGCAAGAGGAAGACATCTTAGTTTAGTGAAGCTCTCGCGAAAAGTAGAGAGAAGTTGAAAAGCTGAGAAAGTGTTGAATGAACAAAGAATGATGGTTCAATACTTATATGGATGAAAAAATGTCCGTAATAAAATAATCGACGATTTTTTTTCGAGAAAAGGAAAATCGCATTCCTGTCCGTAGATTCCGATTAAAGGCGTATCACTAGCTCACAAGAATCACACTCAAAACTTACGAGCTGGGAGGTTAACTGTTGGGGTCAAAATAGGTAATCTTGAAATCAACGTCCAAAATTGCTACGCTATCCTTCAGGAAACTCGTTCGAAATAACTTCAAAAATTTTAAGGATAAGCTTCAGAGCAACAGGAAATACACGAGGCTATAAACATCGTGAAGAGTCCGACACCATGCTCTCTCGTCCACATCTCCACCACGCCTCGTTGTCAGCATTCAACCACGCCTCATCGCCTACTGGCGACCATGCCTCTTCGAAGGGGCTGGTCTCCAGCAAGTGACCAGGCCTCTTCGCCAACAGCGACCAGGCATCTTCTTTGACTCATTGCTAGCAGACGACCACGACGCCTCCACTCATCTTGGCCTTGCTGCTCATCCCTTCGAGTCTTGACCAAACTATCTCTTGTTTTGTCATGATCAGAGTAACTATTGAAATTTAACGATAAAATTAGCAAACATGTGTTTTCTCGTAAGATTTCAAATCACTCGTATAAAACGGTAATGGTTAACTCGACACCTTTGTTATCCTGACTATATGGTTGGTTTTACTATCTCATGGAACCAACGGTATGGGCACCACAATTGTATGGAAAGTGATTTCTCCGAAAGAAATTGTAAAAATGTTTAAGTCAAAAATGGCCCAACACGGTCTAAAATGCGGCAAATGCCCCCTTAGAGTTTTAGACGAGAATGAGCTCGAACTATAATGATGGTTTACTTGATTTTGTAGAAGAAAAATGGAAAATGATAAATGTCAAGTTTTCAGGATAATCATGAAGATCGAGGATAAGGAAGATTTCTGCAAAGTGATGAACTCGAATCAGGGGCAGAAAAGGAAAGACGACTGACCTAGAAGGCATATATAAGAAGAGAAAAGCCGAGGAGTAAAGGGGATCGAAAAATTAAACTTTAAGAAATTGTTGTTAGCTTTAGGAGAACTCAGAATTTTGGTGGCTAGACAAGCGAGTTCGATACTTAGAACTTTTTACTGCTTTGTTCTCCATTGTTGACGAATCCCCGTCCATCTTGTTTTCGGTGAAAATCTATAAACTATATTTCATATTAATCGATGAAAACGCCTCTGTGCAATCTCTTATGATATTTTGTTATTGTCACTTTTTCGTATTTGTGTATTTACGTAGGGAATCCAGTAACCTAAATCGACAGTGCAAATTTCGATTCCCAAAATTTTCTGAAATGATTTTCGTGTTTCAAGAGCATCCCATACCACCATAAAAGTCAAGAGAACAAAAAAACAAATCAATTTTGCTGTAAGCATCTCTCAGCCTCTCCATCATCTGAGACCGGGGAAGTTAGTGTAAGTTCTAGTGCTCCTTGACATCCATCCTCAACAGATCAAGTGAACCCACATGTGAAAAAGGCATCTAGAAGGCGACAACTAAAGATTAGGAAAACTGCGAAGCTTCGAAATGGTATTGGAACGATGTGGAGTCCTTACATTGATCATCCTTTCAAAGTTTTTGGAGATTGGATTTATAATGTATGCTATTAACCCACATGAGCCTAACATGCAGACACTTTAAGGCCAAAACAGCAGCCTCTAACCGAGGACTTAGAAGATTAACTTCTATTTCTATTTCATTTCATGTTTTGAACTTCCTTATAAGTATCGGCTATCTTTGTTATCGGCTTAAATTTCATGTTTTGGCCTTCTTTAGGTCTGTGTTTTTGGTTTCAAACTCATGTTTATGTTTTTGGCTTTGTTTACGTCCCTGTTATCGGTTTCTAACTCGTGTTTTGAACTTAACCTTTGTTATCCTTTGGCAATCAATTTCAGATTTTTATATTTTACGTTTTATTTTGAACTTTATTATCTCATTCTCATTGTTATCAATTTCAAACTAATGCGCAATTGACAAATTCAAAACATTTCAAAGCAACAACTTAAATTAAATCAAAGTCTTACAGTCTGACACATTGCTGAAAGATAGAAGCCTAAAAAAAACAAGCCATAACATAAACCAAGCAGACACCCAAATCTCAGGTTAAGACAACAACATCATCAGCACTTGGATATTGATATCTTGTGTTTTTGGCACAGTTTTAATAAGTTTTGTCATTTGTTTTCAAGGTTTTATCGAGTCCTTTTTAGTCTTTTTTGGATCATTACAGGTTTGGAGTAGGTTAGAAGGCTATTGGATGGATTCATGAAGAAAAAGTACAAATTGAAGTTCTACTGCGGAGCAGCCCGAACGGAGCAACCTGACGGGTGATCCCGAGCGGAGCAGCCCCCCCCCCGGTCTGCTCTTGATATTTAAGGAAACCAAAATATTATTTCGGGATTTGGCCTAATTTACCTATCTTTTTATCCCATTCACCTGTGGCCTTCATATATATTCCTTTTCTTTCCTTCTTTATGTTTGACGCTAGTTTTTACAGAGAAACAAGATTTACAGATTTTTATTGCTGCGTTTCGCTACCTTGTAAACGGAGAAAGCCATCTCTCTCGATTTAGAGAAGAACCCCCTGAACCCTATTTCTATTTATTTGCAGTGGTATTCCATGTTTCATTCACTCTTGATATCTGTGTTTTCTTGCTTCATGGATGAGTAGGCAGCTTTTTAGATTTGGGGTGTTAGGGATAATGGATCAATGAGCTAGACACAAAGAGGATTGTTATTCTTTGACATTTCTATCTATTGATAAACATACAGCTTGTGTTAAAATAGCCATTTAGCATCTGAATATAGGTTTAATCTAATCATCAAAAGTGCTTTAGATTGCTAAAAAAATCATAGATAGGATTGTCCTTAGCCAACAAAAGATGATGTTAAGGCAAATCGTGAACCAACTAAAGCGGAGCTTAATTCTTGTCATCATTCTATGATCCAAACGACAGTTTAGGCATTAGGATTGCTTATAAATTGCTAAACACCACCACAACAGTGAGTTTATCTACTCTTGTTGTTCAAGTTCCAGGAACCACAATCAGAACCCCGCCGATCAAAACACCTAGACACAAGGATCTGGATACAAAAGGATCTTTCCACAAGGATTCCACGGTAAAACCTTTGTTTTTAGTTAGGCAGAGAATCAGTTCCTGGGTCAGAATTAGAGTCACTACCAGCGGAAGCCGCAGAGCATCCAGCAAGCTGCTCCAGCTACCACGAGCAGTCTGCAAGATGAGCTGCAAAACCTCAACATCATGATGCAGCAGATGCTCCAGGGCCAGCAGGTTTAGGTTAAGGCATTGAATCAGATTACCACATACATCAAAACAAGGATGTAATACATGTTCACCGAGTTGAATACAAAATATGATACTGTGAGGAGCCACATGCGTAGGATTGATGTTCAGCTTGCTCAAACAGCTGAAAGTGTCAAGAGGCAGCAAGAGACGTTCCTTGGAAAAACTGATAATAATCCTAGGGCTGATCACTGTAATGCAATAGAGTATCTATTTTCTGAGATTTCTTTAGGCTCAGAAAAGCGAACAGAGCACACTGCTAGCTCTGAAGCGACTGCTCCTAGCAAACTTGCTGAGACTCCACCATTTTGGCAAATCTGATGGATCCCATTAGTGCAGAGTAGCTGGCTGGATTTAAGAAGATGGTGAGAAGGCTTCCTAAAAGTATCTCATTTGGACATGCTTGGGAGATTCGGCCATTGCATATGTTCTTCAAAAATTATAGAAAGACTCAAGAGGAAATTAAGGCACTCTTTGTTGAAGCATTGAAACCATCACTGATGGAATTCCATAAGGTTGATGACTTTGGAAAGATTGATTTTCCATGTTTCATCGCTGGAGTGAAGTTTAAGGAAGTTTATTGTGATTCTGGGTCTAGTGTCATTCTTGTTTCGACGGAAATTGTAGACAAGCTGGGCATTCTGGATGTTGAGCCTTCTCAGCTGATGCTGGCATTTGCTAACTCTTCCACAACAGTCCCTTATGCCATCATTCGAAATCTTCCTATCCAAGTACGGGACTGTATTCTCCATACTGAATTTCAGGTTGTTGAGATTGTAGTAACCCGCCCAAAGGGATAAAATGGTCGAGACCGATAAAGTCGAAATTCAGAGCCAAGCTGTTGGGAATCAAAGCATCTCGAGGTATCTTAATTTTTGTACACAAAAAATGAAAAGATTTGGAGAAAAATAGAAGATAGTCGAACCTCTAAGTTAGATGGTAGATTTGTGGGCGAGCGGGGAGATTTGATAGTCAATTTAGAAGCACGATGTTTTACAAGCAGGACGTTTTAGAAGCACGACGTTCCCAAAGCAGGACGTGTTTGGAAGACAGTTGTATTAAGAAAATATTATAAGTTGGAAGTACGACGGGAAATAAGCATGACGGGAAGTAAGCACGACATTTTTAGAACTTCGTATTAATAAAATATTATGTCGAAAACATAATAAGTCGAAAGCATGAAGGGAAGTAAGCAGGAAGGGAAGTAAGCACGACGGGATAGAAGCATGATGGGAAAATCTTAAGTTAGGCAAAATCCCTAATTTTGGTATTCTAGAATATTTTTCGGGGAAGCTGAAGGCTTGGGAAATATTTACCGTCAAGGTTAAACTCAGTCTGGAATTTTTATATATTATCCAGCTCATCAGAACGGGCACAAATAAATATTCAGGATTGATCGCGGGTCCAAAATGTGCCGTATGTGTCGAAATCGGGCAATCAAACCGAGAAGCACATGTTGGCTCAATGCATGGGATCAGAACGTGGTGACAACTGTCTAGAAATCCCCCTGCTTACAAAAGCACGAGGTGTTGCTGCACATGGAAGCGGTAAATGCATCCTGACATACAGTAGCACGAGGTGTCACCGCGCATGCGATCAGTACATGCGGGCTGACATGTAGGAGCGATGTGTCGCAATGCATTCAACCAGTGCTTGCTGAGAGACATGTGGACGTGGGTCATTTAGCATGACATTGAGTCATATAGCAAGACATGTGTGCCCCGTGTGTCGCCGTACATGCGACCAGAAGCATGCGGGCTAACACATAGTCGACCGTGTGGCCTCTCTTCACTAGCCAACAGTTTCTTTAAATACCCAATGCATCCCTTCAATTTCAGACATCCCGTTCCACTCCAAAGTCAGTCAAAACGTGCCTAGAGAGAGAGATAAAGAGAGAGAGAGAGATAGAATGTGGTCGATTTAAGACTGTGGTAAATTTTGAAGACCGATACTCCACTTAGAAGCCAAGTTCTGTCCAATAGATGATTGTCTACAATTGTGAAGCGGAAGCTCTGCCCAAATAAATCCGTCCAATATGGTCAGTTTCTTCAAAGATCAACCAGAGGTGCTATCTAAAGTGAATTTAATTATATGGGTTCAGTTCAGTTGAGGCCACGTTTTTGTTTTGGCTAAGTCCTCTCAGTTCAACCAGCTGCTTTTGCGCATAGAACACTGTGAGTTGGTTTGTTTGAATTCCGCTTGGAACTTAGGTTAGTTTTGTGAGTTGTTTTGTTTGAATTCAACTTGGGATTTAGGATAGTTTATGGTTATTTTTGAGTTCCACTTGGAACTTAGGAAAGCTCGAGTATTCATATAGAATAGAATGCTCATGCTGTTGCATGATAGAGTCCTTAGGGTTATTTATTTAATTGGACTCAGTTTAGCACGGGCTAGGCTGAGATTGCATTAAGACTGAGTTAATAACCTTACTAGGACTAAGGTGTATCATGTTTTATATTCTTGGGTATTGATATGGTTGAGTGTAGGTTCCTGTTATTGTTAAAGATAGTTTCATAGCAGGAGGCCGAACTATCTGGATAACGGTTTGATTAAGTTGATTGCTTGTTAGATTAATTAAATGCATGCTTGTTTAATTAGTCTTGTTGATTGAGGTTAATCATATATTGGTAAGAGAGTGAGTGACTAATTGGTTCAGTTTTTTAGTTCTGATATTATTGTTTAGTTGATTAGATGTTAGTACTAGGGATATTCGGTATACATGCCAGATTACTGGTACTAGTAGTTAGTATTGTAGAGTCGAGAGTCTAGTTAGGATCTGGAACTTTAGCCATAGGTTAGGTTCGGGATTGTGGTTGTGTTGAGTCTGTGACATATAGCATTTGCGTAACCCGCCCATGCTAGACATGTTTAGGGGTGATTAGTGTTTCCTCGGCCTCGTACCCAGCGGGTTTAAGGAAACCCCTTATTTTCTTGATCGGGAAGACTCATAGGAATGAGATCATGGCTAACAGCTTAGTATTACAAAACGGTGTAATGTCCGACAGTGAGCCGAATGATTGTTAGCTGTCGCACAGTGACCCGAATGACTGTGGGACGCGATTGGTTGAAATTTCCTTCTTCTGGCCTTTGTGGTAAGGAGATAGGATATTTTTGATAGAGAGGAGGAACACGAAGTCACCAGGGACCGAGTTAGAGAGTTGTGTTGTGTTAGAGTATTGTGTCAAGTTAGAGGGTTATGGAACCCTAGAGTAGGTGTTAACACCGATATACGATGCCAAGAGTCGTAATTAGTTAGAATCTTACTATTGTGATTGTGATTGAATATTGGTGATTGATTGTCTTGTAGGTTTCTGACATTAAGACCTAATTCCGGCTCAGGTACTAGATTAGGCTTGGTGTCTATTTCGTTAGTATAGACCCGAAGTTGGTCGTTATATTTTTTGAGCGATTGCTTATGAAAGGTGGTGGATATTAAAAGCTATGTTATATCATTGGTTGGCCGATCATGTTCTTGTCTGATTGTTGGTCGACCAGTTAATGATACTTGTATAGTCTAAGTTTCTAACACTACATGAGTAATGAACTCAGGCTTATATGTGGTTAACTAGGGATTGATTGTTTAGCTTTAGATTTGATTGCATCCTAGGGCTAGATTGATTGTTATTTTGGTTGTCTGGGTTAGTCACTAGGTTGCGGGTAAAGGCCGCTAACTCACTGAGTGACATTAGGTTACTAATCCAAATCCATTGTCCTCTTTGTAGGTATCTTTAGTTATGGATGACCGGGTAACTTGGAGCTGGACGTTAGGACCGCTGAAGTAGATATTCAAGACTTTTGTATACGATATTGTGCTTTTTTTTGTTTAGTTGACTCGATTTAGCGTTAGGTCAGGACCGATCTTGAATTATTTCAATGTAAGGATATTTCTTGACATTATAAAGTGATTGTTTTATATGCGCATCATGAGTACTCTGATAATTGACTAGTCCGGTCTAACAGAACGTTAGCTCTTGGTAGGGTTTGAAAAGCCTTAGGCCTCGATCTAACGGAACCGTTAACTATTGTTACGGGTTACAAAGCCTTAGGCCTTGATTTAGTGGGACGAGTTAGTGGATGAACCGATCTAAGTCGCATAGTAAGTTGTGACATTCTGGTCGGATCGTCCCTAGCCCGTCACGTAGCTCTTTCGGACCATGGTGTTGGGTTGGACGGTCAGTCATATTCTTGTTTGATTGTTGGCTTTCTGGTTGGCCCAACTCATATCTAACCCTGGGTGTTGTTCGATCTATCAGTTATGATCTTTTTTGATTGTTGGTCGGTGGTTCGACCTATGCCTAGAACGGTTCGGGGGTGTTACAAAGGTTGTATCAGAGCATGGTTTATCCATGCATCCAGAACTCATGTTTTAATCGGTTTTCAAATATTTTATCGAGTCAAAAAGCATCACAAAAGGCATTAGGGAAATCAGTCATGTTTAGCAATAGATTTTGTGGTTTTATGAACTAGGATTAGATAGTGGAATCTAGAATTGTTGGTTGCTGGGATAGAATTGTTAGGTTGCTGGTTAGCATTTTGATTAGGTTGATTGGTTAGCATTGCGTTTAAATTGTTGATTAGTATTTATTAGGTTAGTTGTTGACTAACTTGCTTGTGAAGTGTTCTATTAAGTTGCAGCTAGTAAGTGTGTTCGTTGATCAGAACTTTAAAGATGGAAACCTTAAAGTGAAGAGAGTTCAAGGCCAAAAACCCAAACCCAAAGAAAAAGAGGACGACAGATTCAGAGGAATGGTGGTGAGGACTGGACAGACGGAAAAAAACAAGACTTCATTGGAAAGAATTCATCAGAGTCTTTTGAAGATCAAGTAAGGATTTGAGTAATCAGGAACATGGATGATTTCTATCTAAAGGACAAGATAGTATCATGGGAAATGAGAGTTTACAGAAGAGCAACAATAAGAAGATGATCCAGCGTCATTCAACTAAAAAAAGATATGAAGATGGTTGTTGAGACCTTGGGGAGGACATTCAAGGAACAATGGTAGACAGAGTAAAGATATATGGCGATGAGTTGAGAACGAGAGAAACATGGGAAGTCAGAAGTTAAGGAAAGGATTCAAGACGAAGGGAAATGTTTAGGAATGTATCAAGCTAGAGCGAGTTTAGAATCGGAAGTTTATATGGAGACCCAAAAAAAACAGAAGAATATATCAAAGGCAAACCAAAGAATAAAAACATCACGTGACCAAGAAGTTGTGGTCCTGAAACCCATGGCTCAACCAGAGGTTCACCAAACAGTCCAAACAAGCCACCTTAGAGATACCCGCAATAGAGGTTGAATCCGTGGACAATAACTTAACAACCAGATAATATTATTGCATGAATTAAATTTTGCAAGAAAGATAACTCATCAGAGAGTCACTGAGGATTGGAATTACTAGAAAATATTGATAGACCAATGAGTTATAGATTTTACAAACTGGGGGTTTTTCAGCGTGTCATTTGCGAGTATACGAATTTAGAAGTGGATTCCAGCCCAATGAAGAAGCGACCTGAAAGAAAACGGTATTCAAATTTAGAAGTGGATTCCACCTCAATGAATAAGCGGTCTGAACCAAAACCAGTCATAGGATTCAAGATGGGTTTCTAATCTTTCCATAATGCCCAAAATCAGAAGAAATGGCCACGAAAATATGAGTTATGATCATTTTCCCAAAACCGGCCAAACCGATCAAATTATGGAAAAATTGGACAATCTTTCGGTTTGATCATTTACCAGCCAAGAAATTCCGACCAGAAGAATTTATGATCATACCAAGACTTCCAGAATACATAATCAACGAACCAGAGGGGTCCTAACCATGCACCAGCCCACAATGGATCAGGAGGATCCTCATTAACACCAAACTGCCTTATTTGGAGATTGTTGCATTTAATCTCTAACAGCTCTTTTCTCTTCAGACGAGGCACAACTTCAGCACCTTCCAGACCATAAATTAGATTTCAAGGAAGCTAACATACCCCCTAAAAGCATCCAGATACAAGGAGAAGACCATATACATTAATTTGGCCAAGATTCTCATCATAAAGCCTCCAATGCTAGTTTTCTTGGAGCCATCAAATCTTTTGATTCCAAGACTTTTATTTCGAGTTTAATTTTTTTATTTAGTCATTTTATACTGTTAGAGAGTTATTATGTTGAGCCTATATAAGCTCATTGCCTTTCATCTTTGTAAATCACCCTTGAATTTTTTGAATGAATATACAGTTTTTCTAGTTTCTCAAAACTATTGTTCTAAGTCTTTAGAGTGTTGTGAGAAGCAGCTCTTGAAAATCCAGACTTATCAAAACTTCCTTTTACAAAAAAAATTGGAGTCCATCATCCCCTTTTATCCAAAAATCATTCGTGAGAGTGATACACATCCAGCAAGACCGGTTCCATCTTCATTCATCTTCCATCCATCAATCCTTGTTGAGAGTAATACACATCCTGCAAAAAAGATCTCATCTCCATCAATCTATCCCCTTTTTATTTGTTTTTTTCATATTATCATTTTGATTCATATTCATATGTGTTTCTGTTTGCATCATAAAAACTTATAAAAACTCATGAAAATATATTCCCTTTGTTTTCAGTTGTAGCTTGAATCCATCCTTCCATAGTTTGTGGGTTACCCCCCCCCCCCTGTGTCTACTAAGTTTTGGTATCAGAGCCAAAGGTTCCTGAATATCGTTCACTCTATCCTCGCATATCATATTTGTTTGCATTTGTTTTTGCATCTTAAACCGAAAAACGATAGAAACTGTCTCTTATCTTCAAGTTTTGTTTTTGCATATTTTTGTTCTTACTGTTCATCATTTTTAAGGCCACAAAAAGGAAAAGAAAAGAAGTGTTTGATTCATGTTCCCTTGCATTTAGTTTGAATTCTTGTTAGTTCCTTTTATTTTCCATAAACTAAAAACTGCCAAATATATATTTCTGTGTTTAATTCTTTCCTTTTCCATTTGCATTGCATATCAAATCTAAAAACAATCATCCTAGTTATTTTAATAGACCCTTCTTAATATTCCAATTCGTGCTTGCATCAGAAAAGAAATAGAAAACAAAATATTTTAGAGCATTCTTATCCCATTTGTATATTGTTAGTTAACTGTGTGCATCCTTAGAAAATTCAAAAAAAAAAAAATTAGTGATAGTTCTTATTTCCATATTTTCTTTCCATTTGTTGTTAATAACATCTCATACTGATTTATTTCAAGCTTGCATCCAGAAAACCGAATAAAATATTTTGCATCTTAGCTTAAGTCATTTCAGTCCATCATTGCTTATTTCTTGGTTTTGCATAAATTGCATTGTTTTCATTTGTCCTGTTTGCTTGACCAGAACTTCCCCTATACTTCACTTGATATTTTTAATTATTTTCGAGTAGAAATGGGAGAGAAAGAAAAAGGCCAAAATATACTGGCCACACAAAGCCAACTATTAGCAGCCTTAAAGAAAGTAGAAGATCACATGAATCAGTTGGAGAAAATTTTTTTGGCCCAAGGCCAATGACCACAAAGAAGAAAACATAGGTATGAAGATGTACCAGAGGCTGAATATGTTGAGCCCAAACCACCAGACTCATCATGGAGAGCTCAAAACACAAAAACCGGCCAAAAGAAGGTAGTAAGAGATAGTTGTGCTTCTACATCTACTAATACCTTAGTGTTTTCAGGTTTAAGCAAGAAACCAGAGGTGTATCTAAGATGGGAAATGAACATGGAGAAGTGGCTGAGTTTCAAAAACATTACTGAGGAAAAGAAGCTATCACAAGCTGTCCAAGCCTTCACCAGGAATGCCTACAAATGGTGGCTAAAAGAGGAAACTCAAAAAGTGTTAGATTGGAAAGACATTAAGGCCAGTATGTAAAAGGAGTATTCAGAGAAATATCAGCACCAGAAATTAAACGTCCCATAGGCCATGAAGAGGATATGAAGGTCAGCCAAACCACATGTAGCAGACCCAAAGAAGACCCAGACAACACTAATGTTAAAGTCAAGGCTATGGTAAGTCCTACACATGATAAATTGGTCTAGAAAGCATCTACTACTTTTATGATGCACTTTTAATTGTCAAAGAGTGTTAGTACAGGTCTTGAGGAGACTAAAACACACGGAGGAGACATACCAGGAGCAAGCCTTCCAATGTACCAGAAGGAAGCACAATGCGCAAAACAATACATGCTGCCTAAGGAGGCCAAAGCAGGGACATATATGTTGTCCAATCCGACAAGGACAGTCCAAGATAAGTTTTCTTACTCTAATTTTGAGGAGAAGGCTAGAAAAGAACACTTTGCTGTAACTTGTCCAGATGAAAAAGTATTGAAAGAAACTTCACAAGAAGATCTGACTTATCTAAAATGAGTTATAGTTTATTTCAAAATGATTTATTGGTTCCCGATTCTAGTGTCATGCATTTGTCTTTGTAACAAGGTCTTGTAACACGCAATGAAACACATACACTCAAGGGAGAGGAACCACCAAGCATAGTCATGTTGCATAAAAACCAGTGATTAGAATGTCCTACCAAGGTAAGTGTCTAACACCACCTTTAGATATTGGTACTGATGTGTTTGTTCATGATCCAGAGAGCACACATAAAATCTTTATGCTTGCTGAGGTCCCAAAGAGAGAACCAGGACATGAACTCAACCAAGATCCACACAAAACGTTGAAACTGAAATCTGAACAAAGGAGTGTTCAAGCTATCAAACCTGAGGTAAGTTTCACTTTAGACCAGAATGATCTTATTAATTCCATGACAAGATTAATGAATTTGTCTTGTCCAAGGGAAACTGAAATAGGTACAGGAAACCAAGGACTGTGCACTGCCCAAAAAGAAGAAACACCAACCAAGATGTTCTTAGTTTCTGATCAGAAACTAGACCAAGGCGATTCTGAATCTTTGCCATTCAAATCCACCAACACTGAGGTATTTTTTGGTAGTACCACGTCCTTATCATCTCATTACTTTGATATGATGCACTTGCTCTTGTCAAAAGTGAGAGAAACAGATTGTAAATCAAGCTGGAAGCACAATGCAACAAGTTCAGTTCAAGTGAGGAGACAACTTTGTCTAGGTCAGGGACATCCTCAACTAGTGCCTACGACCAAATTGGCAGATCAAAACGACCAAACTACACCAGCCCATGAGAAGAGGCCAAAGATGATTCTGAGTCCAATGAGTGGATACAAACCAATCAAAGAACATGAAGTCATATCTACCACAACTAACTTAAAGGTTAATTGTTTCTAAATTTTCATTGGTTTATAATTTGTCTTATATTGGTATAAACCACTTGTCTTTGACAAGATTTTTTGATCCAGAGATAAGGCAAGAAGAACATATAGATCGAGCTGAAGGATTACAAAAAGGCATGGTATTATAGCAAGCACTGAACCTACCAAGTTCAACCTAGCTAAGGCAAACACTGTGAGTTTAAGTTCTGAGCAATATATTCCTATACTTTTAAACTCAGATGTAATGCACTTGCTCTTGTCCTTAAGTTTTGATCAATTAATAGAAGAAGAAGAGCCTAAGAGAAGAGATAAAACGTTTATAGAAAGGCAAACAACCAGCAATACTTGTGCAAAATTTAATGGAGAAGAAGCTACAAGCAAAAGGCAAATCATTCTTCAACTTTTTGATGCACTCAATGTAAGTATGATCCTTACACATTCTGTTTATAAACCTTCAACCTCAGGTATGATGCACTTTTCTTGGCCAGAAATTTTTGACCAAGGAATAAGACAACAAGAATATCAAAAGCTGCAAGAAAGGAAGCCCTCAAACAAAACCTGCCCAAAGAAGAATATCATTCTTCAGCATGATGATGCACCCAAGTTAAATTCGACCATAACAGATTCTGTTCATAAGACTCACGAATCAGATATAATTCACTTGTTTTTTGTCCAGAATGTTGAGATTAATGCAGGTTGCAAAGAAGAAAGCTTCAAAGAGATCCCACCGTGATGTGATCTTGGCAAGCCTCAAATATAAGGTTCTAAGGACAATTTATGAAGAATCTAAGTCACAGATCAAAGCTTGTTTTAATGGGCCATTCTTAGAGGTAATTGGCTTGATCCATGAGGTATTGGACCGAGAGAAGGCAATAGACATTGATATGGCCTTCATTAACTATGGAACGACATTAGACCAGCATGGGCAATTAGAATACAAGCTGGAAGAGCTGGAAAAGTTGGAGGAATCAATCAGAAGTGAACTGGACGAATTGGTTGAACCGGAGGAGATGAATCTACTGATAAGTTGGTTCGACCACTAAAGGGGCTAGAATTGGGTCAAGTGGAACCAGAACTGATCTTTGATAATGGGAAGTCATTTTGTCGTCTATATGTGCGTAAGGAAGCTTGTAATAATGTCCAAAAAGAAGTCCTAAATAATCTCATGGGCGTCCATTCATGCAAGAGGATGTCCATATTTCCTATTATAAAGTTTTAAGCTAGTTTTCCATTTATCTAAGTTTTCCTTTTAGCCAACAGCGTTGTTACCTTTTCTAAGGGTTGACTAGTTTTCCTTTAATCTATCCTATGCTTTACAATATAAACCTATGTAATGCCTTTGATTTATAAAAACCTATAAGCAATAATACAGCCATATAATAAGAAACACTTGTGTTCTTTGTGTCTTTGAGACTTTTTATCTTGTTCATTCTTGAGCATACACGATCAGAGAGAAGAGGAATCTTCTAGACGTGCCAATCAAATTAAATTAGACGAGGTTACACTCGTAGATTTGATCCATCTACAAAACACAAAGTCGTCCATCCTTTTGTGTGAAGACCATCATCACGTCCAAGAGCCTTTAGAACCGCTAGGAATTCATCTTACCAACTTCAAGTGATTCTTGGGAAAGACGACCTATCAAGGATCGTATCAAGTGGTATCAGAGCTGCTTGAAGGTTTAAGTTTTAATTATCTTAACCAAGGAACACATGTTTCATCTATTATCCATAATTCTTCTATATATTCTTATAGAAAACATGAAGAGAAGGCAAAACAACCAGCAATAAGACAGTTGTTGCAAGGAAGAAAAAAAGAGATTCAGATTCCACCGTTCTATGGAGAGCTTGATCTAGATACATACCTAGAATGGGAAAAGGAGATGCATTTTCTTTTTGGCTGCCACAACCACACTGAGGAGGAGAAGGTATGTCTAGCAACCACTGGAATTTATGTATACGCGCTTGACTGGTGGAATCAGATTGCAAGCACAAGGAGACACACTAGAGAGCAACATGTTTCTTCTTGGTTTGAGATGAAGTCTCTAATGAAGAAACGATCTGTATCCAGGAGCTACGGTCGTTATGAGAGGTTGAACATCTCTTCTAGGTCAGGAAAGGAACATTTAAGGTCATCAAAAACCTACTATGGACATGAGGATCAAAAGGCTTCTCAGAAGCTTCAATTGCAGCTACAAGTACAGCTTGATTATGTGCAAAGTCCAGAGTTCTAGGATTACCTTAGAGTGATACAAAAATCACTCAGTGCATTAATGGAAGACCCACAACTGAAGTCAGTAATACAATCAGAAGCAAGAATTGATGAACCAGTTTGTCATCAGAAGAAACCAGTTGAGAAGAATGAAGAGATTGAGTCAAAACTGGCAGCTTCTTATCAAGGAGGCAATTCGACCACTCAATTGAAACAAGAAGAGAGTCGACAATATTTGTGTGGTCACGTGTATGATATAATCAAGGCTGAATAAGCAGGGCTTGATGAGACACATGTAGTTCATTAAGATTTGAATGAGATTGATTGAGTAAAGTGGATTCCCTAGATCTTCTTTTTTTTGTGATTTTCTAATCAAACGTTTTGTGCGTCTTCAGTTCAATATTGTGGAGCATCTAATATTTTTCAAGGGGCTCTAACACCTTGTCTTTGAGCCAGGAGGAAGGGCGTGTGTGCTTAAATGCTTTGAAAACACCCTGGTCCAAAGAGTAGCTGCTCTACACGGTCCATTCATCCTTGAAAAACCGAATTTGAGGTCAAATCATTTTGAAGGAGGAGGGGTACTGTGATTCAAATCAGCAGCCATGACAAGCAAGAGGAGATCAAGGGAGACCAATATTCTCTGGAAAAGAATCTGCTGGACGTCCATTCATGCAAGAGTAAGTTCATATTTCCTCTTATATAGTTTTAAGCTAGTTTTCCATTTATCTAAGTTTTCCTTTTAGCCAATAGTGTTGTTACCTTTTCTAAGAGTTGGCAAGTTTTCCTTTTATCTATTCTATGCTTTACTATAGAAAACTATGTAATGCCTTTGATTTATAAAAACCTATAAGCAATAATACAACCGTATAATAAGACACACTTGTGTTCTTTGCCTCTTTGAGACATTTTATCTTGTTCATTCTTGAGCATACACGATCACAGAGAAGAGAAATGTTCTAGACGTGCCAATCAAACTAATTTAGACGAGGTTACACTCGTAGGTTTGATCCATCTACACAAAAACTTGTCCATCCCTTTCTTTGAAAACCATCATCACGTCCAAGAGCCTTTACACGCTCTAGGAATTCATCTTACCCACCTTCAAGTGATTCTTGGGCAAGACGACCTATCCAGGATCGTATCACACCGGATAGTCTTTTGTTGTTAGGAGAATTAACCCCAAAGAAGGTCAAAAACGAAGCTACCAGAAATAGAAATTTCCATCAACTTTGGAGAAGATGCAATGATGACAGCGTGCGGGCTAAGGTTTATAATTAAGCAGACAACCTATCAAATTAACCCTATAAACTACTATTGCAAAGAGATGTCAAATTTTTGTACTTAGGGACCGAATCCACCGAAATAGAGGGCACACAATTGATTTCTGAGTTCTAAAAGTTAAGCTAGGTAAGCTATAAATAGGAGCTTTGTAATGAGGGATTTATTCCAAAAAAGAAATTGTCTAAATAAGTTAACTGATTCAGATAAAGAAAAGATAGATCTAGGGTTTCATGCAAGTAAATTATAATGAATAGGATGTAGGGAATTATGAATATGCAAATACCTAATCACAATCCAAACCTCTCTCGTTCCATCTCTCGTATGCAAACAGAGGAGTCGACCATCGATCGACGGTGAAGACCTAGTGTTGATTGATGGTTATCGCCCAGGAAGTTCGTCCGCTAGGTTAATTAAACAAGCTCTCACATTTATCTAACAACCTAACTCAATGGAATCAACTTAGACACAAATCCTCCTCTCGTAGATTTCTATGTCCTAGGTTCGGGGTTTTAGTTAGCTACTCTAGAACACAAGCATTAAACACAATTCCAAAGATGGATATCTCTTCATCCTAGCAATCCTATTTTTGGGCTAGTTCATCAATACCATAATGAACTTTAAATCTAACAGGAGAATTAATCAGACATAATGATAGAAAGCATGATAAACTAATAATAAAATGCATAGAATAGATAATGGAGTTTCAATACAAATCTCTAAAGGAGTTCAAATCTTCTCCCCAAAACTACTATAACTAAATAATATTATGCTATAAAATCTCTGTCTTGTGTTGTTCTCCTCCCCTAAACAATGGCAAGACCTTTATAAACTAGGTCAAAACTTGTCCCGGGGCATTCTTGTAAATTATCTTGACTTGGGTTTGAAGTCGGCCAATGACTCTGCGAGTAGACCGTCGATCGACAGCAAGTGTGCACTGTCGATCGATGGTCAGGCTTAACCTCGACTCTAACTTAGCTGATTGTGAACATCTACCGGATATCGTCTCTGAATGCTCTACCAAGTTTCATTATCTCCATAATACTCCAAAATGTACTTTGACCTAAAAAGACTCTAAAATACAGTCTAGACATAAATAACAGACTCCAGACAGGGTCTAAATGATAGTCTTAAACAACTAAATAACAAGGTAATCAGCTCCCCGAAACTTAACCTTTTGCTTGGTTTCAAGTAAATCGAAGGTAGCCTGTGAAAGAGGTTTGAAAAGCGAGGACTCGCATAATACATAAGCTTGATTATCACCCTACTATATTGCAACCACATGAAATAATACTAATCCAAGAGAAACTTTATATGACTTATCTTAGTATAGCAACCAAATCCATTCTATCAGAAACTCAACAAATACTAATCTGACCCGCCCCTCTACTGATTTCAATTCTTTGCATAAAATAAAGTGCAGGCTTTACCTTGGGAGTATTGATCAAAGGACAAATGGACTCAACTCCTCCAAACTTGCATGTATAGGTATAAAGCCTTTCATGACCCCTCTCTTTCCTCTTTTCTTTAAGAATCTTTTAAATCTAAAATTCAATGGACAACGATGCTGCTACATTCCATCTTGCCATCTCATTTTTGATTTTTCTTAATACAAAGTTGTAGGCGAATAATGGGGTCATATGTAATGTACATACTCCTCACTTCCAACAATGTGTGATCATTCCTTTGAATTAGAATAGTGGGGTCATCGGTAATGTACCTACCCCTTTGCATCACATGAAATCATCTCAATCTTTTCTATTATAGATCCTGAAGAGAAAGAGAGAAAGGAATTCAGAATTAATAGACTAGTACCTGACAGACTTGCAGAAGGAATTTGATCCAATGTATACCAAGCCCCAAAGGAAGCAAAGTAGTCAATATTAGGTTCGCGATCAGCTTTGGTTCATTCAGATTTTCTTATTAAGTGTGATCTAATGGCAGGATGATCCACTTTGCCATCTCTAATAATCTCTGCAATCAACATGCCTATGAATGGTACTAAAGTATGGATAGTAGATAAATAAGTTCTGATCATAATCCCCTTTTGACTCTATTAAAATAATTCGAAAAACTCAATAGATAAAAGCTCAAAATAGATAAAAGAATTAGTGACCTCCCCCAGACTGGAATAACACTGTCTCTAGTGATATCTCGTCAGGTTGGCTTAATAAAAACTAAAGCATAAGTAAAGGGTTGAGAAAAAGTCGAGGTTACCAAACTCTGTAAAAGCGTCAACCGATGGTGAATGGAGTGTTGAACGATAGTAAACCATCCAAGTCGTCGACTGATTGTGAGGTTGTGGTGTCGACCGATGGTGATTTCAAACTGTTCTACTCCTCCTTTGAAAACCCAAAGTAATTAGATAAAAACCATAATTAACAACTAGATAATTAAAAACTAATCTAAAACTTACTAAACAGTGGGTTTCCTCCCACTCAGCGCTTGGTTATAGTCTTCAGCTCAACGTTGTGACTTCTGGACTAGGAAGGTAAATCATAAAACCAATGTGGAAATCAAGTATCCACATATTTGCTGCTGGTCCCAAACCATGCACTGATAAAACCTCTTACAGACGCAATCTGCTCTTTCTTGCTGATTTTCCATCTTCTTTTGGGTAAAAGACAATCTGTGCATACCATCTTCAAGTGCTTGAATGCATTCCGTCAAGATGTTAAGTTTGGCATATGTGGGCTCTGAAGTATCCTCCAAAATCTGGTTGATACTTTACCTCATTATCTTCTGAGAAAAGTAAACTCCAACGAGTTTGTCCTATAATAGGTCCTCTATTACCAATCTCTGCCTATGCGCTGGGTCATGACCGTCGATCGATGGCCAACTGTTGCCATCGGTCAATGCTGAATTGACTGCCTCACCCGATGTCTGATTTCTGAAAAGGTTCCTTGCTCCATTGGCCATAGATAGTATGTCTGCGATATCGTCCTTGGACACATTTAGAATTCTTCCATCCATTGCCCGTGCGTATTCATCTGGGTCTCTCATGATTCCAAACTCATATGGTCTGAGGTAACCATAGTCATAACCGTATCCTGTCGGATCCTCGTCGATCGATGGTATAGAGTCACCTTCGATCGATGCTGCATTCCAGCTTCCATAGGATCTCCTTAAATTTCCATATTCTTCGAGTGTAAAGGCATGGTGCTCGACTACTTCTTCTTCAAGCTAAGACTCATCGTACTCTTTGTTGTCAGGTTCTGGCATCCTCTCACGGTATGTTACCCGATGTAGACTATCTCTTCTTAACTGTCTTCGTCGTTCTGATTTGGGGAAACACCATCGACCAATGGTGAATCATTTGCATCGATCGATGCCAAAGGGTGGGATCTGTGCTGGTCCTGGCTGAAGGGACCGTCGAAAAATTTCAAGGGTTGGGTGTCGTTCGATGCTCAGTCCGCAGGCTCATCATCTTGATCGTATATATAGAAGCATGTAGCAATCAAAATTGGATCATCACCAATTATATATGAGTAGCCTTGTTCTTGACTTTAACAGGTTCATAGAAAATTTATGGATCAATCAAGGATATATACAACTTGTTTGTCTTCATGTCGCATATTGCTCCCACTATTGCCATGATAGCTCTTCCAAGGAGTAAGGAGCAGTTCCAATCAATTTTTATATCCATCACATGGAAGTCTACTGGAACTATGGCATTGCAAATCTGCACTCGGACGTCTTTGGCTATCCCTCCTGAATTCACTTTGGAGCAATCCACAAAGGTAAATGAATCACTAGAAAGCTCCACTTTCAGGTTTACCCTCTCTCCCATAACTCTATGCATAATGCTAACTGCTGATCTAGTGTCGCAGAGGGTGTTAGGATACTTGTGACCTTTGACATAACATGGGATCACAAATTTCCCAAGGTCACTTTTCTTCTTGAGAGTAGTCCATGGCTTCGTGCTCTCCTTGAGGTCATTGAACATGCGTTCTATGTCCTTTTTGGTTTCCCTGGATTCCCTGAAAAACATACACAATCTGTGAGTATAATATGCTTCATCAAATGGAGTATCTAAAGAAATTTTAAAAACTCTTTTGGCAAAGCCATCCATCTCTTTGTTAGTTGCTTCTCTACGAAGATGTTTGGGAATCTTCTGCTTCCTTCTCGAGTGTCCTTCCGTTGTCACGTGACCTGGTGTACTGGCATTCAGTTCCTGGTTCTTCATTCTTAAAGATCTGGCGAATAGGTTGGTACTCAGTCTTGGTAAACGACTCGGCTTTATTCTTGGGGGATGTTGATTGATGCTTGCTTATTGCCGTCGATCGACGTTGGAGGATTCACATAAGGCGACTGATTCTGCATGTTCCGGTGATCGACGGTCTCGCTCTGGCGTCGATCGACACCAATGTGAACTGCCGAAAGACATGGCACTTTCCACATGAAAATGTCCTTCTTGCAGCTGTTCTCTCTCTCTTTCCAAAAGTCTTCACCTATCAATAAATTGACGTGGTGCTTCTGACTAGCTTTCCCCTTTCTCCTTAATCAAGGCCTCATGTCTCTTAATGGCCTCACTTGTTTGGACCACTTAATTATCCAACTTCTTGACATGAGTGTTGAGGTTTTCAGACATGGTGTTGAGGTTGGTGTACAATAGGTCTATCTTCCCATTGAAGTTCACAGTCATCTGCTGCTACTGCTCCAATATCCTATCAACCATAGCTTCCAACCTTCTTTCATGAGGCTTCAGCTGATGTGGATTCTGATTGTAGTTACTCATGTTGCCACCATAGGAGCTTCTGTTGTAGCCTGGATTTCCTTATCTCTCATAGCCGTTTCCACCAACAAAGTTCACACCCTCTTCCTCGTCTTCTTCTTCCAGGACTTTCACTTCTTGCTTCTTGAGAAATATTTGAACACTGTCCAAGTTTGCCTTTACTTCATCTATCTGCTCCCTGCTCGAAGATGGAGCTGATTTCTTCCTCTAGTAGTCAGTGTTCTTGGTGCTATTGATAAACGACAAGTTCTCAATAAGCCTTGTTGCTTCCTCTGGACTCCTAGTGCTGAAGTTTCCTTCCCTATTTGTGTCTAAGGCTATCTGGTATTGCAGATCAATACCTATGAAGAAGTTGCTAAGTAGTTGCACTTCATTGAAGCCTTGGTGTGGGTAGTCTCTCTAGTAGGACTTGAATCTCAACCAAGAGCTTATGAACGATTCCACAGGTTCCTGTGTGAATGTAGCAATCCTGGTTCTCAAGTCTTTTGCTCGTGCATCACCATAGAAGTTGCACATGAATGCATTCTTGATGCCTGTCCAGGATGTCAGAGATCCTGGTGGTAGGTTCTTAGGCAAATGCGAAGCATCTCCAGCAAGCGAGTACTTGAAAAGCTTGCAGAATAGATAGTCCTCAGAGACTCCATTGGTCTTGGTGGCAGAAACTAGATCCTCAAATCGCTCCAGATGATCCATAGGGTGCTCGTGTCGCACTCCATGGTAGGGTGTCTGTGCAACAAGTGCGAAGAAAGACGGTTTGATCTCGAAATCATTCCTCTCAAAATCTGTAGGACGAATGGTGGATCTATTAGCATAGAACTGGTATGGACGATTGTAGTCTGCGAGTGTCCATTGAGTAGCATGGGCGGCAATTTTAGGTTGAGCTATTGCAGTGTCTGCTTCTGGTTCAAGGATCACAACTCCCTGTTCGTCAATCCTCTTACATGTTGCATTACGCAGATTACCTTAAAGGTCATACATGTCTCCTCTCTCGTCTCAACCACAATTACAGTTGCAACCATCTTTCTGGAGTTTGATTGATGTCGAATGGGCACTGTCGATTATAATGAATAGGATGCATGGAATTATGAATATTCACGGAACTTAATCTCAATCCGACCCCCTCCCGTTCCAACTCTCGTATGCGAACGGAGAGTCACCAATCGATCGACAGCGAAGGCCTAATGTCGATCGATGGTTATTGGAACAGAAGTTTGTCTGCTAGCTTAATTAAACTAGCTCTCGCATGTATTTAACAACCTAATTCAATGGAATCAATTCAGGCACAGAACCTACTCTCGTAGTTGTCTGTGTCCTAGGTTCGGGGTTCTAGTTAGCCACTCTAGAACACAAGCATTAAACACAATTCTAAAGATGGATAACCACAGTCTTAAACAGGTAAATAACAACGTATATAAAATGCCTATGTCCATAGCAGAGGCGTGATCCTATCTTATCTACTCAAAGGAGAACCACCTGATATACCATCCATTCCCAAACCAAAACAATACCAAACTAAGGCTCTAGAATCTCAAAAGAGAATGAAAGCTGACTTGCTCTATCTTGGTGCGGGTTATAAAGTTTTGAGGTCAGAACCTTTTCAAAAGGGAGGGGATGTTGTGTTCCTGAAACCCATGGCTCAACCAGAGGTTCACCAAACTGTCCAAACCGACCACCTAGGAGAAACCAGCAATAGAGGTTCAGTCCAAGGATAATATCTTAACAACCAGATGATATTTTGGTACGAATCAAATTTTAATGGAAATATAACTCATCAAGGACTCACTGAGGCGTGGAATTACCAGAAAATCTACACCAACCACGGAGTTATGGATTTAACAAACTGGGGGTTTTCTAGCCCGTCCATTTGCGATTATCCGAATTTAGAAGTGGATTCCAGCCCAATGCAAAAACGTCCTGATCCAAAACCAATCATAGAATTAAATATGGGTTTCTCAGATTTCCATAAATCCCAAAATCAGAAGAAATGGCCACCAAAATATGGAATTATGACCATTTTCCCAAACCCTGCTAAACCGATCAGATTATGGAAAGATTGGACAATCATACGGTTTGATCATTTACCAGCCAAGAAATTCCGACCAGAAGACTCTCTGATCATACCAAGACTTCCAGAAGAAATAATAAATGATCCAGAGGGGTTGTATAAGTTGATACCATGCACCATCCTACATTGGATCAGGAGGATCCTCATTAACACCAAACTGTTTTATTTCAAGATTCTTGCATTCAATCTCCTACCGCTCTTTTCTCTTCAGGTGAGGCACGGCTTCAGCACCTTCCAGACCATAAATAGGATTCCAAGGAAGCTCAACTACCCCCAAAACCGTCCAGATACAAGGAGAAGACCATATACATTAACTTGGTCAAGATTCTCATCATAAAGCCTCCAACGACTAGTTTTCTTGGAGCCATCAAATCCTTTGATTCCAAGAACTTTTTCTCGATTTGTTTTCTTTCCATTAGTCATTTTAGACTGTTAGAGAGTTATTATGTCAAGCATATATAAGCACATTGCTTTTCATCTTTGTAAATCACCCTTGAAAGTGATACACATCCAGCAAAAATATTTCATCTCCATCAGTCTATCTCTTTTCTATTTGTTTTTATTCCTATTATCATTTTGATTCATATTCATATTTGATTCTGTTTGCATATAAGAAATTATAAAATATATTCCCTTTGTTTTCAGGTTGTATCTTGGATCCATCCTTCTATCAATTCGTGCGTTACCCCCACACCCCCCCCCCCCCTCCATGTGCCTACAACACAAGACCACAAGAAGGAGCTATCCAAGTGGAGATTGTCATCAAAACACACCATGGAGGAGCATATTGTGGAAGCTGAGAACAACTAAGAATTTGAGGACGAATTCTATTAAGGGGGGGAGAGAGAATGTAGTAACCCCCTTGAAGGGATAAAATGGTTCAGACCGATAAAGTTGAAATTCTGGGCCAAGATGTTGAGAATCAAAGCATCTCGAGGTATG
Organism: Moricandia arvensis; assembly: GCA_905132765.1. Taxonomy (NCBI): domain Eukaryota; kingdom Viridiplantae; phylum Streptophyta; class Magnoliopsida; order Brassicales; family Brassicaceae; genus Moricandia; species Moricandia arvensis. The sequence goes on from CAJHQP010000111.1 coordinate 163,730, forward strand.
TTATTTTTGATCACGAAAAACTTAACAAGATTTGGAGAAAAAGAGAAGATGGTCGAACCTCTAAGTTCGGTGGTCGAGTCATGGGTGGTCGGGTCGACCAAGGAGCTTTGATAGTCAATTTAGAAGCACATCAATTTAGAAGTACAGCGTTTTAGAAAAATGATGTTTTATAAGCACAACATTCCCGCAGCACGACATTTTTGGAAGACCATTTTATTAAAAAAGTATTATAAGTTTGAAGCACGATGGGAAGTAAGCATGACTGGAAGTAAGCACAACATTTTTGGAATTTTGTATTAATAAAACTAGGAAAAGAACCCATGTGATATCGCATGAAAACTCATTTTGTAAAAAAAAATGTCACATTGGATATTGAAATATTATATGTTAGTTTATGTCGATATGATTTTTTCGTATATAGTAATATCTTGAATTTCTTGAAGAGTTCTTACAAAACACCAACATTTGCTATATTAACACAATAATTAAATAAAAACAATTAAACTGATAAATTATGAATTTACTTTTTCTAAATCATTTATGGCATTTATCGAATATTTAAATAATATATATGATAAAGTGTTATTAAGATATAAATAGTTATGCTAACATACAAGAATAACAAAAAATCTCTTCATGTTTAAATGTGTTTCTTCAAATATCATTTAGCATCATTTAAAAGTGACTCTCTCTATTTTCTAGTGTATTTGTGATTTTCCTGTTGTGATTTGTCAATGGCCAGAACTTCTTATATAGGTGGCAAAAAATTTCAATGATTAATAACCAAAGATCGTAATGGCTGAAACCAAATATTGCAATGGTTGATAATCAAAAATTACAATGGTTAGCTAAGGGTTTAATAATTAACACCAAAAGTTACAATGGTTTGTCACCAAATACTACAGTCAACAACAATTACAATGATTCCATTACCAACCATGGATTTGGTTCTTCACTAATTTTTATATTCACCAACAACAAACTCACCTCATCTAAATGATGATGTAAATAAAAACTATCTAGAGGTGGAATTTATTCTTAATCTTTAATCTAATAGCTAAGAGTTTATTTAAAATTTTCAGTATCATATCATAGTTTCATAAGAAAAAGGTGTTTATTATTTGACAAGTTATATTATTCAAAAACGTAACAATTAATCTATGTCCTTGAATTTTTCATAATAGAAAAGTTGTATATTTTCAAAAGTCTAACCAATAAAATCTTTTATAATATTAACCTTTTAAAAATTTATTCACAAAAAATCATGTTTATTTAACGAAGAGTTATATTTTTTCAAAAAAAATACAGCTCTTCGTTAAATTAAACCCTTTCATAATAAAAATTGTGTAATTTCATAAGATTAGTTATTGAATCACATAAGTAGGAATGACCAAAGAGGTGAGAATATATCGTCACCAAAGAGGTACGAACATATCACTACCAACTAAGTAAGAACGGAGTGTCACGAAATGGGTGCGAACATGTCATCAACGAAGATGTGCAAACGAATCGTTAACCAAAAAGTTGCGAACGGATCATCACCTAAGGATGCAAACATGTTGTGACTAAAGAGGTGCGAAAATTTGGTGACCCAAGAGGTGCGAACATTTCGTGGTCGAAGGGGTGCGAACATTTCATGTCCGAAGAGGTGTGAATATTTCGTGTCCGAAGGGGTGCGAACATTTCGTGTCAGAAGGAGTGCAAAAATTTCGTGCCCGAAAGGGCGCGAACATTTTGTGTCTGAAGGGGTGCGAACATTTTGTGTACGAAGAGGTGCAAACGTGTCGTGTCCAAAGAGGTGCGAACGTGTCGTGTCCGAAGAGGTGCTAACGTGCCGTTTTTGAAGGGGTGTGAACTTGTCCTATCCAAAGAGATGTGAATGTGTTGTGAATGAAGAGGTGCAGACGTATTATCACTAAAGAGGTGAAAATGTATTGTAGCCAAAATGGTGCAACGGAAAGGTCATAATAATCTATATGAATATTCATGACTTATAAGATTTGTAGTAGTTATTTTAAAATAGTATTTTTACAATTTATTTTTAATATACACATGATTATTAAAATACACCTTGTTGTATAATGAAAAGACACAACTTTAAAACCTAATAATGTATTATTAGAAAGACACTTATTGGAAGTATCTTTTTAAAAATCATTTTTCTTTTATAATGAAAAAACAAAACCTTTGATTTTACAATAAAAGGTCACAAAATTAAAAAATACGTATATTATTTAATAAATTGACAACTTTTGAAAATTAATTTTACTTTTAAACTAAGAGATACAATCTTTGGAATTTATTGAGATTATTATTATTAATAGACATTATGTTGGAAACATAATATTTCAGAAGCATGATGGGGAGTAAGCACGACGGGATAAAAGCATGACGGGAAAATCTGAAGTTAAGCTAAATCCCTAATTTTGGTATTCTGAATAAATTTTTGGGGAAGCCGGAGCCTCAGGAAATATTTACCGTGAAGGTTAAACTCAGTATGGAATTTAATAATAGTATTTAGATCATCAGAACGGGCACTGAAAAATATTCGGGATTGATCACGAGATGAAAATATGCCGGAAAGGTCAAAATCGGGCAATTAAACCGAAAAACACGAGGTGGCTTAATGCATGGGATCAGGACGTGGTTTTAATTTTCTAGCAAGCTATATGTCTACAAAATAACGAGGAGTCGCCGTGGATTGAAACAGTACATGCAGCCTGACATGTAATAGCATGAGGTATCGCCGCACATGCATCGATACATGTGGGCTGACATTTAGAAGCGATATGTCGCAACGCATGCAACCAGTGTATGCTGAGAGACATGTGGAATTAGTGTGTGTCATTTTTCATGACACTGGGTCATGCAGCAAGACATGTTTGCCCCCGTGTGTCACCGCGCATGCGACCACAACCATGCGGGCTGACACATAGTCGATCGTGTGGCCTCTTCTCACTGGCCAAAACTATCTATAAATACCCAATGAATACCTTCATTTTCAGAAATCTCATTCCACTCCAAAGTAAGTAAAAACGTGTCTAGAAAGAGAGAGAGAGAGAGAGAGAGAGAGAGAGAGAGAGAGAGAGAGAGAGAGAGAGAGAGAGAAAGTTGTCAATTTAAGAGTGTGGTTGATTCTGAAGATCGATATTCCACCGAGAAGCCAAGTTCTTTCCAATCGATGATTGTATACGATTATGACGTGGAAGCTCTGTCCAAATCAATCCATGCAAGCCAGTCAGTTTCTTCTAAGATCAAGCGGAGGTGCTGTCCAGACTTATTCAATTCCATAGGTTCAGTTCAGTCGAGGCCACAGTTGGGTTTTGGCTAAGTCCTCTTCCATCAACCAGCTGCTTATCGGCATAGAACAATGTGAATTGGTTTGTTTGAGTTTTGCATGGAACTTAGGTTAGTTTTGTGAGTTGGTTTGAGTTCCGATTGGAACTTAGGTTAGTTTTGTCACTTGGTTTGTTTGAATTCCACTTTGAATTTAGGATATTTTATGGTTATGTTTGAGCTCCACTTGGAACTTATGATAGATCGAGTATTCATATAGAATAGAATGCTCACGCTATTGCAAGACAGATTACATAGGGTTATTTATAGAACTGGATTTAGTTTAGCACAGGCTAAGCTGAGATGGAATTAAGCTGAGTTAATAACATGACTAGGACTAGGGGGAATCATGTTTTATATTCTTGTGTATTGACATAGTTGAGTGTAGGTTCCCTTTATCTTTAAAGATATTTTCGTAGCAGGAGGACAAACTATCTGGGTAACGGTTTGATTAAGTATTTTGCTTGTTAGATTAATTAAATTGATGCTTGTTTAATTAATCTTGTTGATTAAGGTTAGTCAGCTCTTGGGAAGAGAAGTGTAACTAACTAGTTGAGTTGTTTAGTTATGATATCATTGTTTAGTTCATTAGACATTCGTACTAGGGATCCTAGGCCATATTGGTTGGATTACTGGTAATAGTAGTTAGTGTTGTAGATCGAGAGTCTAGTTAGGATCTGGAACTTTAGCCTTAGGTTAAGTTCTGGATTGTGTTTGTGTTGAGTGTGTGCCATATAGCATGTGTGTAACCTGCCCATGCTAGGCATGTTTAGGGGTTATTAATGTGTCCTCGGCCTCGTGCCCAGGAGTTCAAGAAAACCCATTAAGTTCTGGATCGGGAAGACTTAGAGGAACGAGGTCATGGCTTATGGCTGACTACTACATGATGGTGTAAAGTCCAACGGTGACCCTAATGACCATGGGCTGTCGCGTGGTGACCTGATTGACTATGGGCTGCACTCGGTTAAAAGTTTATTCGTCTGGCCTATGCGGTAATGGGATAGGATATTGTCGATAGAGAGGAGAAACAAGAAGTCACCATGGCCCGAGTTAGAGCGTTGTGTTGTGTTAGAGTATTTTGTTAAATTACAGGGTTACGGAACCCTAGAGTAAGTGTTAACACCAATATACAGTGTTAAGAGTCGTAGTTAGTTAGAATCTTATTATTGTGATTAAATATTGGTGATTGATTATCTTGCAGGTTTCCGACATAAAGACCTAATTTCGGCTCAGGTACCATATTAGGCTTGGTGTCTGTTTGGTAGTATAGACCCAAATTTGGCTGTTATATTGTTTGAGCGATTACTTATTAAGGGTTGTGGATATTAAAAGCTAAGAAATATCATTGGTCGGCCAATCATGTTCTTGTCTGATTGTTGGTCGATCAGTTAATGATACTTGTATAATCTAAGTGTCAAACACTAAATGAGTACTGAACTCAGGCATATAAATGTTTGACTAGGGATTGATTGTTTGGCTTTAGTTTTGATTGCATGCTATGGCAAGATTGGTTGTTATTTTGGGTTGTATGGGTTAGCCACTAGGTTTCAGTAAGAGGCCACTAACTCACTGAGTGACATTAGGTTACTCATCCAACTTGGTTGTCCTTTTTGTAGGTATCTTACCTATGGATTAATGGGTAGCTTGGATTTGGACGTAGGACCGCCGGAGTTGATTTTCATGCCTTTTGTATACGGTATTATGTTTTATTTTTGTTTAGTTGACTCGATTTGGCGTTAGGCGAGGACCAGTCTTGAATTATTTCAATGTATGGATATTTCTTGAAATAATAAAGTAATTGTTTTATATACACATCATGAGTACTCTAATATTTGACTAGTCCGGTGTTGGGGTCAAAAATGGTCACGACAAAATTGATGCCTGCAAGTTACCGCAGAAAAAGTTATCTCTCTTTTGATAAAAAACCAACAAATCATCGTATCCAAACTTCTCATTGCCTAACTCATCTCGTTCCGGTCAAAGAATCAAGACGGAAAATCGAGGGCAAACCGAATCGCTTCCAAGTCTAGCTGCCCACGGGCGACTAGACCCATGACAAATTCTAGTTGCCCATGGGCGACTAGACGCACCCTACGTCTAGTCGCCCATGGGAGACTATACCTTTGGCAAAGTACTGTCGCCCACGGGTGACTAAACGAACACACGTGTAGTCGCCCATGGGCGACTAGACGCATCTGATAGGGTCTGATATTTACCACTTTTAGGCCATGATATCACCCCTAATTAGAGTCTATTATATTTTTCTGGAGTTGTATTAGAGTGTTTTATAGTTGAGGGTTGTTTGAAGTATTTTGGTGATTCTAGAGCTTTTTGAGATGCAGAACTGCGCAAATGCGCCAGAAGGTCATCTATGGATGGAGATTTTCCCATGGTGCGATTGAGCTCATATTTGGACACAAGATAGAGATTTGAGTTTGATTTCCAAATCCACCGGTTTGAGGTCCATCTGACGGTTATCTAAAGTTATGCATGGTCTACTGAAGAGTAGTATGTGTACCTCGCGAGAGGAAGCTGTCGAGAAGATGAATGAGTGTCGATCGACAGCCCATGCTTAGTGTCGATAAACATTGTTCCCAGAAGACAGGCTCGAATTGTTTTATGGCCGACTTAAGCACTTAAGCCACTGTAATTTACCAGAATGCCCCTGTATGAGTTTAAAACTAATTTATAAAGTTTTCTAAGCCATTGTTGACGGCTAAGCTTTATTTTATTCAATGTCTTAAGTTTTGGAGAGAAGATCAATTCTCCTTCGAGAGATTGATTGGAACTCTTTTTCTGTTTTATATTGATTTCTATATCTATTACTTATTAAGACTATGATTTGTGTTATTGCTTCCATGTCTGAGTAATCATCTTGTTAGGTTTTGGAATTTCATGTTTTTAATGTCAAACTGATAGTCATAGGATTGCTAGGTGATCTATAGATCTCTACACTAGGGCCGCTTGTAATACTAGGATCTAGAGTAGTGGAATAGCACGAGAGTGTGACTGATTACTTGAACCCAGAATCATAAGCCAATTAAGAGGCGTGAGAGTGCAATTAATTAACGGAACCCGAGCCATGTGTGGATTAGGTATCTAGGTTTATACGAGAGTTGGTCTAGGATATATTTTAACTTTATTGATATGTGTGTTAATGATTGTCTGAGGTAGCTTCCATCGATACCCATAATTAGTATCGACAACACTCGGTCCTTGTTTGCATGCGAGAGATGGAACATAGAACTTAGGCATCTGATTAGTAGTTGCATGCGAGAGCTGGATTACTTGCTTATTGAACTTAGCATCCTTGATTTGTGTTTTGAATATGATGATTGATAAATCCCTAGACCTAGCTATTTCATCTTACTGTTATCAAACCAATCACCAGCTTACTAGTCTACAACTATTTCTTTAATAAACCGTTTGCTTAGCTTAATCTCAACATCTATAGTCTATTGTGTGCCCACGCTCCCTGTGGATTCGATCCCTAAGTACTACAACTAATCCTCTTAACTGGGAGAGTAAAAGTAGCTTATATAGTTAATTTGATAGTCCATAATAAAAGCTACATCAAATTTGGCGTCGTTGCCGGGGAGCAAGGATCGCCATTAGACTTGATTAATAGGTTTAGTCTAGGTTTTTATTTTCTGTTTTTGTTACTTACATAAAATATTTCTTGTGTTTCAGGTACATACCTCTTAGTACCAGGAAGCAGTTGAGAAGAGGTTTTCTGGGTTATTCAAAGAAGGAACATGCTGATTCATGCACAATCTGTAAGTCTACGAGGAAGTATCATCAACACCCTCCAAGCAGCAGCGATCGACAGCGTGAATCAAGCATAGATTGACACCAACTCCTTCGTATCGATCGACACTATTTCCCAGAAGACAAAGGAAATCGAAGTGCTCATACTTGAGTATGATGAGAATGGGATATTAAGAGACAACAAAGGTCGAGCTCGCAACAGAGCAGGACACTTGATTACTGTTGATTAGAGGAATGACTTTGAGCTGAAACCTATATATATATCACTTCTATGGAGCAGCTCCCCTTTCATGGCCTTTCTCACGAGAAACCAATGGATCATATCAAATTACTTAAGAAAATGGTACTGTATCTCTTCAATGGAGTCACTGAAGACCACTACTTCTGCTAACGCTTCCCATACATCCTCGCTTGAGATTGAACTCATTGGTTCAAGAAGCTACCGCTAAGGTTCCTTACTACCTCGAATGACATCATTAACGCCTTCCTCAACAAGTTTCTTTATGATGCTCCAGCGATTCTAGAGATTGAAATGGAATATATGATTAGATATATGATAGAGGATGATGGACAACATGGATTTTTAGAGCTAGGAAGAGCAGATTTAGCTGATATTAGTAATCCAACCTTATCATCGATCGACACCAAGACCTCAAGATCAATCGAAACTCAGACCTCAGAATCGATCGACACTAACCCCTGTTGTCGATCGACACCACTTGACCACCATGAAAGTTTGAGTAGGAAGGTCAATATGGTAGACTTCTTGGATCTGGAAGCAGATATGGATCATGACATGGAGCAGAAGCTTGATGACGATCAGAACACTTATCGAAGAGATCTGGAGACCTCACGAAAAGCTTGCATTGATCGACATCCATCTAATGATATCGATCGACACTCATTGTTGGACGAACAGAAAGGTTACAAGATTAAACCAGGACGTATTGAGGAGAGAATGCACGTGTCCAGGACCTCACATCTTGCAGTCCCCAAACATCAGAGACCACCCTGTGAAGTTTGTGGTTCCCAGCACCGTTTTGAGGATAAATTTCCTATTCCACCAGATGGAAGTGTGCGTATGGATCCCTACATGAAGGTATTTGATGATCCTCTGCATGAAGTAGTTTTTCAGAGAGGATTGAGGTATAAAGGTAATGTTGACCAAGGATAAGCAGCAGCAGTATCGAATGACACCAATATTAGATAATCGATCAATGCCACCGTCAGAGTATCGATCGACAGCATCATTAGAGCATTTATTGACACCCCTCAATTATCTCAACATGCAGAGACAAAAAAAAACAAGTCTGGGGGAAGGATCTGAAAGAAGAAGGAGAAGAGGGAGAGGAACTGGAAGAAGAGGAAAAAGACTAAGGGGTGTCCTCAGTTGTCATTAATTCCTCACTTCTCTGATGGTGTGAAGAAATACTGAGGGCGCAGCAGATGCTTCTCATAGCCATTTGAAAAGCTTCGAGTCTTCCTTATTGCTGAGATGATAGACAAAGGAGAAGAGTTTATGGATGGTTTCACAAAAAGTGTGATGAAGCTGAGATATTGTACACTGGAAATTGTTTTGGAGCAACTTCTCAATCTCATATAGACTGAATTATATTTCTAAAAATGTCAATCTAAAGACTATAAAAAAAGCGTTGTGTGGGAGGTAACCCACTGTTTAGTAAATTTTAAATTTTGTTTCACTTTCATTTATTACTGTTTTTCGGTTTTTCTTCATTTCAGGTAAAAAAAGATCTAAAGAAGATAGGCTGCACAAAGCATCGACCGACACCTCATCAATGTCGATCGACAGAGCAACCCAAGTATCGATCGATCACCACTTAACTGTGTCGATCGACAGTCACATTCAGCGAGCAGGTATACCGTTTTTCCTTGTTAAATGTTGTCCTTATGATTTATTTTCCCGCCAATCTCAGACTGTATAACACTAGGGACAATGTTGTTTAAGTCTGGGGGAGGTTTACTGATATTGTGTTTTATTTTGAGTTATGTTCTTATATGTTTCTATTAAAAATTTTATAGAGTCAAGAAAGGGATTATGATCAGATTTACATTTTTACTTGTTCACTAACCACTCTATAACACCATTCTTAGGCATGTTGATTGCAGAGAATACTAGAGATACCAAAGTGGATCATCCTGCCACTATATCACACTTGCTTAGAAAGTTTGAAGGAACCGAAGCTGACCTCCAACCTAATATTGTCTTAAGTGCTTGCTTTGGAGTTTGGCATACATTCCATCGGATTCCTCCTGCAAGTATGGAAGGTAAAAGTCTGTGTTCTTTTGATTCCCTTCTCTCTCTCTCTCTTCAAAATGTATCAAAAGAAAGGATTGAGATGATTTCTTGAGATGCAGAGGGGTAGGTACATTACCGATGACCCCACTATTCTAAATCAAAAGAATGATCACACACCGTTGGAAGCGAGGGGCAGGTACATTATCGATGACCCCACTATTCGCCTCCAAATTTTCCCAAAAAGAAAAAAAAAAGAAAAAGAAAAGAAAAAGAAAACCGAAAATAAGATGACAAAATGGACAGTATCAGAATCCTTGTCCATTGAGTTTAAGATCCAAAACTATTCAGAGAAGAGAGAATAGAGGGAAGAAAGGGATCAGAGAAGACTACATGTGTGCTCAGAGTCCATGTGTCCTTTGATCGATACTCCCAAGGTAAAGCCTGCACTTTATTTTATGCAAGAAATGAGGCTATTAGAGGCGTGAGTCATGTACTTGATGTTGGTAAAATGGATTTGGTTTGTATACTAGGATAAGGTAAAAGATTTCTAATATTATCATGTACTTGATGTTGTTGCAACATAGCAGAGATGATAAGGATGAGTTAGTGATATTGTGAGGTCCCGCGTTTTCAAACCTCTTTCAAAGGTTTAACCTTGTTTTGCTTGAGGACAAGCAAAATGTTAAGTCTGGGGGAGTTGATAGGGTATGATATTTACCACTTTTAGGCCATGATATCAGCCCTATTAAGAGCCGATTATATGTTTCTGGAGGTTTATTAGAATGTTTTAAGGTTTAGGTACGTTTTGGAGTACTTTGGTGATTCTGGAGGTTTTTGATATATAGAACTGTGCAGATGCGTCAGAGTTTATCTATGGATGATGATCTTCCCACTATGATATTGATCTCATATGTTTACAGAAAATATAGCTTTAAGTTAGCTTAACAGTGCCACCGGTTTGAGGTCTATCTGACAGTTATATCTAAATTTATGCCTGATTTACTGAAGAGTGGTCTGTCTGCCTCGCAAGAGGAAGCTGTCGAGAAGATGAATGAGTGTCGATCGACGGTCCAAGCTTGGTTTCAATCGATGGTGATTCCAGAAGATACGCGCGAATAGCTTTATGGCCGACTTAAGCCCATAAGCCACTATAATTTACCAGAATACCCCTAGACGAGTTTAGACCTAATTTATATAGTTTTCTAAGCCATTGTTGATGGATAAGCTTTATTTTATTCATTGTCTTAAGTTTTGAAGAGAAGATCAATTCTCATTCGAGAGTTTGAGTGGAACTCTTTTGGTTTTATATTGATTTCTATATCTATTACTTATTTAGACTATGATTTGTGTTATTGCTTCCATGTCTGAGTAATCATCTTGTTACGTTTAGGAATTTCATGTTCTTAATGTCAAAATTATTTTCATAGGATTGCTAGGCTATTTATAGATCTATACACCAGGGTGGCTTGTAATACTAGGATCTAGAGTAGTGGAATAGCACAAGAGTGTGGCTGATTACTTGAACCTAGAACCATAGGACAATTGAGAGGCATGAGAGTGCAATTAATTAATGGAACCTGCGCCTTGTGTGGATTATATATCTAGGCACATACGATAGTTTGTCTAGATCTAGTTGAACATTATCTATATGTGTGTTAATGCTTGTCTGAGGTAGCATCGATCGATACCCAAGCATTAGTATTGATCAACGCTCGATCCTTGTCTGCATTGGAGAGTTGGAACATATAACTTAGGCATCTGATTAGTAATTGCAAGCGAAAGCTGGATTACATGCTTATTGAAATCAAGTTCTAGAATTTGATCTATAAAACCCTTAGAATCCTTGATTTGTGTTTTGAATATGTTGATTGATAAATCCCTAGACCTAGCTATTTCATCTTATTGTTATCAAATTTATCACTTGCTTACTATTACTTCTTTAATAAACTGTTTGCCTAGCTTAATCTAAACATCTATAGTCTACTGTGTGCCCACACTCCTGTGGATTTGATCCCTAAGTAGTACAATTGAACCTCTTATTTGAGAGAGTAAAAGTAGCTTATAGGGTTAATTTGAGCGTGCATAATAAAAGCTACATCAGCACCCCACATCTAGTCACCCATGATCGACTAGAACGTATCCTCTTCATCAATCGGTCCTTTGAATCTTAACTAGGCTGTTTCTTGTTTTGTCTCGATTCTAGTTTCCATTGAAATTTTACGATAAAAATCGTAAAGACTTGTTTTCTCGTAAAAACTCCGAGTCAGTCGTATAAAACAATAGAGGTTAACTTAAACACCTTATGTTTGGTAAAGTTGTAAGCTTATAAAAGCTTTTGTAATGGTGATTATGAAATTTAATTAAGGGAGTTTCCCCTCTTTCTTCCTCACGAAACTCAGTCTTTCTTCCGAAATTTAATTAAGGGAGTTGAAGGCAGTCGATCGATGGTAGATTCTGTCCATCACTCGACGGTAGTTAATATATTGATTTCTTCAACATTAACGTGCATGACTTCTTTGGCGGCATCCATCAATCTTGCATATTCTTCAACTCGATCTTCCAATGCGAAAATTCCGCTTTCTGGAGATGTGATTGCTCTATCTAAAGGGTCACTAAAACACATATCGATGAATAACTATTCAGCTACTTCAGAAAGATGATCTATATGGTAGGCTTGACCGTCGATAAAGGGTTTCTTTATTATCTTTTCCATGTCATACACCATTGGTAAATTACCGAGATTGAGATATATGCGTCCTTCTCTGACGTCGATGATCGCTCCGGTAGTAGCAAGAAATAGTCTTCCTAAAATTAGAAGATTTTCGGGTTCTTGCTCGTATCGCGGCACCACGAAGTCTGTAGGTATAAGACAATTGTTAATGTGGATAGGGACATCTTCAAGTACACCTTCTGGAATGTAATGGATCTATCGACTAAAACGAGAGTGATCCCTGTAGACTGGAATTGAGTTAGCCCGAGGGCAATTGCAACTGAGTAAGGCATCAAGTTTACACTAGAGCCTAAATCACATAGTGATATTTGAAATCTCTCATTGTGGATGGTGTAACCTAAGAAAAAGCTATCGGGATCAGGAAGTTTAGTTGGAGAATCTTCTTGAATAATTCCACTAACTTCCTCGGAGACCATCATTATGCTATGTTCTTGTTCACTGAATCCTCGTGCCACTGCCTCTTTCACATATTTCTTGATTGCGGATGACACATGTATAGCATTGCTAAATGGCATCTCGACGATTATTTTTTTCGAAGGCATTCTTGCATATCGCTTGATCCAACTGTTTTTTTCGCTTTCGCATTACTAACAAGGTAAAGGGATCTCTGTGGGTAAACCACAGTTTTGACCGGTTTGGCTAATATTGGATTGTGGGTTACATGTCGATCAATTCTCGGTGTTGGACATCAATTGACGGTTTGTTCGGGCTATCGATCAATTCCTAGTGCAGGATGTCAATCAACGGTATCGCGATCCTCTTCTTCAGGCTCGTTCGAGTTCGCTGGTAATTCCTCTAGGTCGTCAGCGTGGTCTGAAATTTTTGTTTCAGGAAGAATTTATGGACAATGCGTGTCAATGGCAACATGAACGAGGTTTGATTTTTCTTTTTCCTCCTACGAAATTCTAGCGTATTCACCAATAGTGATGCTTTCTTTTGCGCCGGGAGTTAATCATTTTCCACTTTGTAGGGCTACAACATTACTATGACTCCTAGGGTTGGTATCTGTCATAATAGGAAGTACACCTTCTTCTCTTTTGATAGACAAAGCATTATATGAAAATTTGTTGTCGATCCTCTTAATTTGATCACCCAGAGTTCCGAATTTCTTCGTCATCTCCGAGTATATTAAGTTCAATGTATTATCGAGGTCGGCAACCACCCTACGATTTCCTGTGAATACTTGATCCATTCTTGATTTAGAATTTCTTTCACGTTCATGCACAGTTACATCATAGTTGCTTGAGAAACTACCAATGTTTTCCCCAAATTTCTGATCGCTTGAGATTATCGCATCCATGAATTCAACGAGTGTTTCGCTCTTGCAGAAGTATCATCCTTCTCGTCATTTGTTTGGATTGAACGTGTTTTCCCAGGAGAGCCGCTACTGAAGCCAAAGTCTTCTTGACTTTGACAAGATGCTTCTATTCTGCGGATGTTAATGGTTCCTTCCTTTCAGTATCCTTCCTCTGAAAGGCTTTACCGAAAAATACATTTTTAATCAGCCTTTTAGCTTCCTGAGGATTCTGGTTACCGAAGTTCCCCTCGCTGTATGTATCCATGATAGTTTGATAGTCTTGGCTTAGTGCTTGATAAAATGTGTAGATGAGTTGAGGTTCTGAGAAACCATGGTATCAGTATGCAAACTTGTAGTCTTTGAACCTTGCCCAAGCATGTTTAAAGGATTGATGGTTACCTTGAACGAATGTTGAAATTTCTCTCCTCACTTTAAAGTATCTTTCTTCGCCGAAGAAGTGATTAAGAAAAGCATTTCTGATATTTCTCCAGCAGGTTAAGGATCCTGGTGGTAGCAGATTTAGCCACCTCCTGGCTTCCCCTACTAGGGAAAAAGGAAAAAGCTTGCAACAGTTGAAGTCGTCAGACACCACATCTTCCAGGAGATCCATGTGATCGTTTGGATGTTCAGTGGGAAAAATACTGAACGGTTCCTTACTTAAATAGAAATGTATTCAGCGTTAAGATCAGAGTTTCCTGTATGGTTGTCCTGTAATCTGGTAGCGGACCTATTGGAATAGTTTCTGATGGAGTTCAAGTATTCGAGCATTGGTAATTTATTTTTTAACTCATTTTGTTGAGATCTAGTATTTTGGTCAGGGATTTCAGTCCCTTGTTTATTAATGATTTGGCTTGCTACGTTACATTCAAAATCATTTAGATATTTTAAAACAATTTTCTCATTAATAAAATCAGTATAGGCGGACTTAGCTGCTTCGGGCTGATCAGCATCAATCGATGGCGGTACCAGAGTGTCGCCCAATGTTGTTAGACTAAACGCGATCGATGTTGAAGGATCTCTGTCGATCGACGCTTGACGTCTGGAGTCCATATTCTCTTTAAAAGGTACATGTGTCATCAGGGATATGAAAAGAATAGGTTAGCAACAGTAAAAATAAAAATCAAGACTGTATTCTAAACTAAATCAAATGGCAATAAGAAAGAGTCCCCGACAACGGTGCCAAATTTGATGTAGCTTTTAGTATGCACTCTCAAATTAACTTTATGAGCTACTTAACTCTCTCAAATAAGAGGTTTCATGTAGTACTTAGGATCGAATCCACATAGACTTTAAGATCACACAATAGATTTTTTGTTTAAAAATAAAGCTAGATGAAAGTATAGATTATGAGTAGTGAATCAAGGATTGGTTTGGTTTGTAATGATTAATAAGATGAATTAGACTTAGGGGAACTCTTAGGTAGACTAGGCAATGAAAAATAATAGATTAGTAAGGGTTTTACTGAAGCTCTTGTTCTGAACTCAAACTTAGGGTTTAGATTAAGTTACTAACTTGAAACTTTAGAGAGTGTGTCCTTCGGACAACGTATAAGTCTTCAGGACAACAACCAAATATTTTCAAAACACACTTAATGTTTCAAAAACAATACACTAAGGAAACTTCCGAACGAAAAAACACTTTTCAACAAACTACTACACAAATAACTCTCAGACATACGGTCAAAAAGACCTCCACCCGAAACACTAAACCCCATTCTCAACATGAGATCACCTTACACATAAAACTTATTTTCAGAAAACAAAAGTGAGACGTCGCAAGAAAACCTTCAAAATTATAATTTCAAACATGAAACAAATCACCTAAAACAGTCTGTCTGCGACTATAAACTAACAACTAAATCATAATATCATATGTTCGCTCTTATATCGCATTCGTTGATTGGCTTCGCCGAGTACATCCAGCGTTCTCTAAACGAGCATTTAGACCTCCTCTCGTAGGATTGGTCATCATACATCTGACACAACGATAATAGCGCGCTATAATAGAAATTTGAAATTTTGGTCTGCACATCCAGATGACTTCAAAATAATGCTTGGTTTCCGATCGATGAAGTCATATAAGCCGAGAACTTATCGCAGACTTCAATATCGAGACAGAACCATTTTCAAACCGTAAATGGGTAACGAAAGACAGAATAGTCACCGCAAACCCTAAAACTAAAAGTAAGCCTAGGTCTTGCCCTAAACCCAACACATTGGTCTCAAACATATAAAAGCATAGTATCTAACAGATATGAGATCACAAAACTTGTCTCTTCGCATGCACTCATATGTTCACAAAAAAAACTAAGATTTCGAATACTCACATCCAAAATGAACAACGGGTGTAACGATTCTTCAAAGAGTTAAAAACGAGATTACGACTCGTATTGTTCTCTCTACATCCACTATAAAAACAAAAAGTACTTCATTAAAAGAAAACCTGCAGAGCGGCAGGGATTCAAAGCCACAAGCGGCCAGTGCCGACAAGTCTAAACTACCATACTTGGCCAAAGCAATAACATAAATACAACATAGGGTACACACTCCCTTAAAAACACAGATACCCTTCTCGGATCTAATTCGTAGTTTCCAAACATTGACCTCCCAATTGAGTAATCACTAACACTCATTAGGTCCACGCACTGCTCGACCTCAACATCCTCTCCCTGCTGGGAAAGTCGAAACTCCTTCGAATAAGGAGAAACAGGAAACAAGCCTAGTGCCACCAAATCTTCTTCTCTATTTGAGGGATCGTCGACTCCATTCTGTAAAGGTCAGCCAGATTCCTCGACATCATCGCCTCTTTGGTCTTAAAGTCGTATTTGCTTCGCTCCATATAACACAGAGCGCCAACGGAACCTCGACACTCGCGATAATCCCCAAAGGACTTGTACGTGCGCTGAAACACTACAAAATCAGTTGTGAACTGCGTTGAACGATCATTCGTGATCAAAGCCATTTCTCTTCGACCAGCTCTACGCTCACGGCGGAGAAGGCGCGTTCGCTGCCTCTCAAAACCATTCATGCGGAGGAGGCATGCCTCAACCTCGCCCTTTCAAATGAGCATTTTCCTTCTATGCCATCTCAGCTTTTAACTGAGCTGTCTGCACTTCACGATGGCTCACCCTAAGGGCCTCGTCCATCACGTGACGGCCCTGCAAGACACCTTTCGTTAGAGGAAATTTATATAAAACGAGGCCAAAATAGAAACAAAAACTGACCCCTACGCAGACCGCGATGCTTCCTTATATTTCACCGATCTGACCGATTCTCTGCTGGTCTCAGGCTGACCCGAAGGACTGTTAAGAGAGGCAAGATACTCTTCAAGGTCGTACCCACCTTTGAACAACGACATCAGTGACTGACTGGTACCGCTCCCATCTCCAGGAAGGTGATCGCGATACCACTCATCCGAGGGTAGATCCACCCATCGAAAGCAACTTTGCCTTCATCGGGAGATGGTGATCGCGATACAATTTATCAGAGGGTAGATCCATCCATCGAAAGCAACGCCGCCTTCATCGGGAGCAACTTGTTTGTTCTTGGGAGATATCTCTCTCTCCCTCATAACAAGAATCTTGTATGGAAAGTATTGGTCCATGACCGGATCCGACTCTTACTAACAATCGTATGAGGCCAAGCTTCAGTGTGATGGTACTCGATTGTTGCACGAACTCGCTGCAGAGAAAAGTAACCCTAATGAAATGGGCCACCTCAAAAAAGGTCCCTAATGACAAGTGTGTCTGCAGGAAACGGGGGAAGAGGGTCGACAACTTCAAAACAAAAAGATGGTCAGACATTAGTAAGCAACCAAAATTGATCAAATGGTCCGACCATGATACCCTTGTGACCCCATATTTTTCTGAAGAAAGGAATGCATTCTTCCGCAACACAAGCATTATTTATTTGAACAAAGAAGTAACGCACATTCCAACTGTGAAAGTTTGACGTAAATTATGTAAGCACCGTCATAAAATTTCTCGGCTTGAGGTCATATCGGGTCGAGTGACCCACCCTCTTCGGATAGAGAAAGGCTAGAAAATAGTCGACGCTTAGGTAAATCCCTCATTCATAGCTCAGCAGCAAAATTCCAACGAGGTGCTGCAGGCTTCAAGGTGAAAGTTGTCTTATTGACAAGCCATAATGATCCAGGAACCACATTATAACCTATGGGATGCGAAACCATAGACGACACTGCAGAAGGTGCGCCTCGTAGTATGTAAAATAGCCACGAGACGGGGAGTTGGCACTCTCCCCATATTTTGGTATTCGAAACTGCACCTCGTAGGGGACTCAGAAAAAATCCAATATGGTGGCGAGGAAAGAACTGCTATATTCACTTGGGTCTTCGGCATGCACTGTGAAGGTCGGTCTCGTAGTACTCCACAAGTCAGCTCATGGAGGTGCGAGACCGCAAGTCGCTTCCCAATATGCCTTGACCTCCCATGGGTCGACGAAATGTCGCAAAAACTCGACCTTTGGAACGATCTCATCAACCCAAACTCGCAAGCTCTCGGGAACAAAAATGGAAGGCATTGCACTCTCGGAAACTTCATTGTTGAAAGCCATTATACAAATAAAGACTAGTGAAGAATAGAAAAAAGGATTTTCTACCTTGAGAGACTTTTCTTGTGTGAGTAAGCAAGTAAAGAATTTTAATCTTACTGAACATACTTATAGAAAAAGCGACTTAATCTTCATCCTCGAACATTTACCATTGTTTCCGCTTAACTTACCTAACACATCTAGAATCTCGCAAGAAAACGTTGGCAATTATTTCAAGCTTGGGGGCTAACTGCTGGGGTCAAAAAAGGCCACGATGAAATCGATGCCTAAAAGTTACCACGGAAAATGTTATCTCTCTTTCGAGAACAAAAAGACAAGAAATTTTCGATCTGAACTCTTCATTGCCTAACCCATTTCGTCTCGATCAACAAATCAACAAGGACAATCGAGGGAACAACCGAGTAGCTTCCAAATCTAATCGCTTGTTGGCGTGTAGACACGCAACGTCTAACCGCCCACGGGAGACTATACCCGTGACAAAGTCTAGTTTCCCATGGGAGACTAGACGCACCCTACGTCTAGTCGCCCATGGGCGACTAGTCACGTGCAAACGTCTAGCCTCCCATGGTTGACTGGACCATATCTTCTTCATCACTATCTTGTTTGAATCTTGACTAGGCTGTTTCTTGTTTCGCCTCAATTGGAGTTTCCGTTGAATTTTTACGATAAAGATCGTAAAGACTTGTTTTTTTTTGTAAAAACTTCGAGTCAATCGTATAAAATGATAGTGGTTAACTTAAACACCAATGTTATCTCATCGATATGATTAGTTTAATAATTTTTGGAGTCAATGTCGTGAAATCATATGAGGAACGATTTATCTGAAAAAAATCATAAAAATTGCTTAAATCACAAAACTACCCAAAAGGGTGTAAAACGCGATAAATCCCAATTACGGTTTTAGACGAGAACGAGACCAACTATAATGACGGTCTACTGGATATCCACATAAGATAAATGGAAAAGAAGATAATTGTCAAAGTTCCGAGATAATTATGGAAAACCTAGAAGATAAGAAAGATTTTCACGAAAGGATAAAACGAAAGGATAAAAAGAAAGAAGAATGTCCTTGAAGACCTATATAACAGAAGCAAGGGAGTGGGATGCACACATACAAAATTCTGTGCAACTCAGCCCTTATAGCAATTTCGGCAACTTTCTGTTTTTGTCATCGAGATGCGACTCAATTAGAACTTCAAGTCTTAGGTTGTTAGCCTTGAGAACTCGCCGAGAGCTCTTTCGAGCATGGCTTTTACCTGTTCTAAACGCTCATACGCAGATTCGGAATAAGATATCTATTTCCTTTTCTTTATCTCGATTTATTTGGTTTCTTCCGTTTTTACATAACTTGACTACTTGTCGTTAGGCTCAGCAGAAATCCGTGACCTCAGGGAAAGTTAGGGTTTCTTAACTTTCCTCCGATAATGTAAATCAACAATGTGATTTTTTTGGTTCCCATATCCGGTCTAACAAAATGTTAGCTCTTGGTAAGGGTTGAAAAGCCTTATGCCTCGATCTAACGGAACCATTAACTCTTGGTACGGGTTGAAAAGCCTTAGGCCTAGATTTTGAAGAACGAGTTATTGGATGAACTGATCTAAGTCACATATTAAGTTCTGTGTCTCTGGTTGGATCGTCCCCATCCCGTCACGTAGTGCTTCTGGGTCATGGTGTTGGGTTGGACGGCACTCATCTTTTTGTTTGATTGGTTGCTGGCCGGTTGGCTCATTTCATCTCTAACCTTGGGTTTTGGTCTATCTATCGGTCATATTCTTGTTTGATTGTTGGCTGGTAGTTTGACCTATGCCTAGAACGGTTTGGGGGTGTTACAGAGATGAGAAAATATTATGAGATGCCTTTGATCTTTAGAAGGTCATTCATGGCTAGAGTGGGAACAATCATCGATATTCCTAAAAAGAGAGTCGCTTCACCAACATCAACAAGAAAATTTTCTATGAAGCTGTCCCCACCATACTTCCCACAATGCACACCTCCTGCATCTTAGTGGTTAGTGGATACCAGCCTAAGGTTGTTTCTAAGAAGGAGCAGAGTGATAAGAGTGAGATCAAGGCTACCCCAGACGAAGATCCTCACATTGATACTAATAAACTTAGAGGGAATGCGAAATTGAAAAATAAAGTCCCAGAGAAAAAGGATCAACGGTGATCCTACAATGACTTTGATACCACGCATGTTGGATGAGAACTCATTGAGTATGAGGTAATGTGCAAAGGTATCTTTAAACGATTCTCTAAAGTCAAAGCCATTCTCACAAATGAGTTGAAAGAGAAAGGGGAAGCTTCTGTAAAAGGGTTGTTGAGAAGAGTTTTGAAGCTGAATGATATACCATGAATTTTTCTACTTGTAGACCATGGTACATATTTATAGTATATTATATCGGTAGTAACTGATCAGTAACCGCCCTAGTAACCGATCCAGTAACCGCCAGATAACTGTTCCCGCCATTTTCCTTGGTTTAACAGTACATTTTTGGCTCAGTAATAGTTCCCACCAAAACGTGTATTAGTCAGTTCATAATCTGACTAACTGATCTCAGATGACAAGTCCAAATGACTTGTCTAAATCCGACCAGTTTGGTCCGACAAGCTCAACTGCTCTGTCCCGACCCAACAGTGTTGTCCTAAGCAGACCAACACTTTCCTAGACGACATGTTTAATCCTGTCTAAGTCGTCTGATCAGTCTAGCTGACCCATCCTTGGACTGATCCAGCTCAGACTGCGGAACACGGGCGTAACAAGTCTGCCCCACTTGGAATGAATTCGTCCTCGAATTCAGCTGTCATTAGAACCTTGTTATATCTCTTCAGATCATTCCATACCTCCGGCACTCAATTTCCTTACTTCAGTTCACAGACTTCCGGTTACTAGACCTTTGACGTTTTCTGATTTCCGTGCTATTAAATTTTAAACACTTAATCACAATCACACTTGGATTCGATCTCAGTTATTGACTTTCCCAATCCAGTCTCTTTACCACTTATTTAGTCTCACAGACTAAGTTCACTGTTGGGGTCAAAAACGGTACTCTCGAAATCAACATCTAAAATTTTTGTTTCCATATGAATGGAGTCTTGATACCGTCTCAACAAAAGTTTCTGAGCCAAAAACTCGAGAGAAAGGAACACTAAACCAACCAAGCAGTCCAAATCGCTGAATGGGCGAGTTAGTTGAGCCATGCTGTCCAACTCGCCGAACGGGTGAGTTGGGCGGCATGGGCCAACAAACTCGCCGAACGGAGGAGTTGGACAGCATGGACCGACCAACTAGCACGTTTGGCGAGTTAGAAAGCGTGGGCCGACCAACTTGCCCGTTCGGCGAGTTG
The DNA here is from genome assembly GCA_905132765.1 of Moricandia arvensis. Classification (NCBI taxonomy): domain Eukaryota; kingdom Viridiplantae; phylum Streptophyta; class Magnoliopsida; order Brassicales; family Brassicaceae; genus Moricandia; species Moricandia arvensis. The sequence continues at coordinate 185,030 of CAJHQP010000111.1, forward strand.
GACAGCATGGCTCAACTAATTCACCCATTCGGCGAGTTGGACAAGCCCAACTCGCTAAACGGGCGAGTTTGGCCAACGAAGACAATCAACTCACCCGTTCGGCTAGTTGGACAAGCCCAACTCGGCAAACAGGTGAGTTAGGTATCACGAGCAATCCAACTCGCCTGTTCAGCTAGTTGGATCAATCAATCAATTTTCACCTCGTCCTCATAACTCCCCCTTTCAAAATCTGATCAAACTTATCTTTGTTTCGCCTCGATCAAGATTGACGTTGAAACTTAACCAAAAGAACTCGTTTTCCCGTGAAAGGATCGGGTCGATCGTGTAAAACGATAACGGTTAACTAAACACTTGGAGTCGCATGCCCCATACGAAAGTTCCTAGCTCACGGACGACGTCGTCTTATGAATGCTCTTTTGATAAAATCGTAAAAACGCCTAAGTCAAAGAACGGCCCGAGAATGTCTAAAACTCGCCTCGGGGCCCACTCGCAATTATATCCAAAATCGAGCCCAATCGTTATGACGGTTTATCTTTTATTTTGCAGGAAGGGGTAAATGTTAAGTTGGGAAGATAAATGTTACGATCGAAGGATAAATGTTAAGTTTCCAAAGATAATCATGAAGATCGAGGAAAAAAAGGAGTATTCCGCGAAGCGATAAATTCAAGAGCATAAGGGGAAAGAGAAACTGCCTCTAGAGGAGGGTATAAGAACTTCGAGGGTGATGATGCAAGGAACACACGAAAATCTCTACATAGAACAAACATAGCACTTAGAACATTTAGGCAACTCACCGTTTTTGTTATTCCAGCTGCAACTCAACTAGGGTTTTGCAGTCTTAGGTTGTTAGAACTAGGGATATCGCCGACAGATCTCAAATCCAAGGCTCCTATACTGTTGTAAAACGTTCATACGCAAATTCGTAATAAGACATCTATTTTCTCTCTTTTTGTTTTTTTACTTTATTTTCTATCTTTACTTTGTATTCTGATTGATTGGCGTGTGGCTTAGCAGATATCCGGGACCTCTGGGAAACTAGGGTTTACCCTATGTTCCTAATTCAACGGAAATCGACAGTGCAAATTTCGGTTCCCACAGTTTGGCGCTAGAAGGAGGGGGCCTCGAGTTATTTAACTCAAAAACCACCAAAGTTTGATACATAATATGCCTAACGAAACGAACAGCAGTGTCACGCCTTCAAGGAAAGAGCAACGACCAATCCGGTCAAACCTCTCAACGATCTCCTTGTCATTAAGCTGACAGTCCAGAATATCTATGTCACGAGGATATTGGTCGACACCAGAAGCCCGACCAACATCATCTTCAGAGACACGCGTGAGTGAATGGAATTCGACTTAGCCTAAATTGCGGAAGATCCAAACCACATAGAGGAGATTTTGGGGGAAGCTAAAATGACTCTCGGCACAATCGACCTCTCATTAAAAGCCGGTAGCGTGTCAAAAATTGTGGAGTTCCTGGTCATCGATCGACCGGCATCCTACAATGCGATCGTAGGAACCCCATGGTTGAACTCAATGCAAGCAATCCCGTCGATATACCACATGAGCCTCAATTCCTGACCCCTCGTGGAATCGAGACCATCTGGGTATATCGGAGGATCTCGCGAGTTTGCTTCGCTGCAGAGTTAAAAAGGAAGAAACCGTTAGTTGAATTTCTGCCTAAAAAGAAAAAGAAATCGTCTACCATTGACAACGCCCTTGAACAGGACGATAATGAAATATTTTGGCAGTCGCGAGCATCCGAAGCTTTGGATGGGAAAAGAGAACCAAATTGCGAGCACAATGTCTAGGTATGTTTAGAAGAAGCATTCCCAGATCGTTGTGTAGAGATCGGTGTGAACCTGAGCGAATCTCTGAAAATCGAGCTAGGAGCTTGCCTGAAAGAAAAGTTGCACACATTTGCATGGGCCGCAGAAGATATGCCAGGGATTGACATCATCCTCACATGTCACGAGCTCAACGTTGACCCGACTTTCAAACCTGTCAAACAATAGAGATGAAAGTTGGGACCAGAACGCGCCAAAGGTGTCAACGTCGATGTCGAAAAACTCCTCAAATTCGGGTCCATAACAGCCGTCAGGTATCCCGATTGGCTCGCTAACCCAATATTTTTCAAAAAGAAGAACGGGAAATGGAGAGTCTGTGTTGATTTTACCGAATCTCAATAAAGCATGGCTAAAGGATAGCTTACCGCTGCCACATATCGACCGGTTAGTCGAAGCAACAACGGGAAACAAACTCCTCTCCTTTATGGATACCTTCTCTGGGTATAATCAGATTAGAATGAATCCGACGATCAAGAGAAGACCACATTCATAACTGACCGTGGCACTTACTGTTGCAAGGTAATGGCCATTCAGTCTCAAGAATGCGGGCGTAACTTATCAATGGCTCGTGAACCGTATGTTCTCAGAATAGCTAGGGAAAACAATGGAGGTGTACATTGATAATATGCTTGTAAAATCCCTCGAAGAAAAAAATCATAGCGCCCACCTCCGAGAATGCTTTGAAAGGCTAAACCTCCACAAAATGAAACTGAATCCCGCGAAGTGCCGGTTCGCAGTGGAATCAGGAGAATTCATGGGTTACCTTGTGACCTACCGTGGGATCACAGCTAACCAGAATTTTTTTATCGCGCTGATCGAAATGGCATCTCCAGAAACAAAACGAGAGGTACAGAGATTGACCGGTAGGGTTGAGCACTAAACAGATTCATCTCACTATCGACGAACAAATGTTTGCCCTTCTACGACACTCTGAAGGGGAACAAGAGATTCAAATGGACCGAGGAATGCGAAAAGGCATTCCAATAGTTTAAGCACTACTTGGCCGCTCCCCCGATACTCGCAAAACCTAGTGAAGGAGAACCGTTGTTCCTGTACTCGCAGTATCAACCACGACAGTAAGTGGCGTCCTTATCCGAGAAGAACACAGTGAGAAAAAGCCTATTTTCTACGTAAGCAAAACTTTGCTCGACGCAGAGACGCGCTATCCGATGATGGAAAACCTGGCACTTGCAGTGGTAGTAATGTCAGCAAGAAAGCTAAGGCCATACTTCCAGTCCCATACGATCGCAGTGCTCATATCATTTTCATTACGGGCTATCTTGCATAGTCCCAGTCAATCTGGGATATTGGCAAAATGGGCAATCGAACTCAGCGAGTACGACATCGAGTATCGAGCAAAAACCTGCGCAAAATCACAAGTACTCGCTGATTTCTTAGTGGAACTCCCTGCAGGATGCACAACCAATCGAAAACCCGACTCGACCTGGACCCTCCACGTCGACGGATCCTCATCCAAACATGGTTTTGGGATTGGAATCCGACTCATGGCACCAATGGGGAAAGTACTGTAACAATCATTCTGACTAATCTTCCACGCCTCAAACAACGAAGCTGAGTACAAAGCCCTAATCTCAAGATTACGATTGGCACACGACTTAAAAATACACAACATTCACGCTTACTGTGACTCCTAACTTGTGGCAAGCCAATACAGCGTGGAATATGAAGCAAGAGACAAAAGAATGGACGCTTACTCAAAACTCGTTCGAGATTTAGCTCAAAGTTTTGACCAGTTTGCGCTCACTCGGGTCCCAAGAGCCAAAATCGCTCAGGTCGACGCTCTAGCTGTCCTAGCATCTAGTTCAGATCCATGATTAAGCATGGTGCTTCCGGGAGAGTTTATAAAACATCCTAGCATCGGACCACCCATTGTCATAAACCTAATTGACTCTCCCGACGGCGATACCGACGAAGTCGATGACCAAGCCAAGCAAGAGTCCGGGCTGATAGAATACAAATTCGACGAACCTTGAACGTTGACAATTCTTGCGTACATTGCCAACGGAGAACTCCCAGCAGAAAAATGGGCTGCCCGAAAGATTAAAACCCAAGCCGCGCGATACTTCTTAGTTGATGGAGAACTATTCAAGTGGTGATTTTCAGGGCCACTCATGACCAACTATGATCAACGATTGCGAGAACTTTGTGCGGAAATGCGAAAGTGCCAAATGCACACCCAAACTATCCATCAACCAGCAAAGGTCCTCTCATAAATCTCGGCACCATACCCGTTCATGCAATGTCGATGGATATAGTTGGACCCATGCATAGGTCAAAACAAAAAAAGATTCTTGCTGGTCTTGAGACTTTTTCTCAAAATGGGTGGAGGCAGACTTCTACGCAAGCATTAAGGATGCCCAAGTCGAAAGCTTCGTATGGAAAAACATTGTTTGCAGGCACAGAGTCCTATATGAAATCGTAACAGACACTGAGTCTCCTTTTATTTCGACCAGATTCGAGGCCTTCTGCGAAAAATGGAAGATACGACTAACCTAATCAACCCCTAGATACCCACAATGCAATGTCCAAGCCAAAACTACTAACAAAACCATCATTGATGAGCTTAAAAAACGTTGGACGCCAAGAAGGGTGGATGGGCCGAAGAACTTGAAGGAGACCTATGGTCGCATCAGACAACTTCGAGACGTGCAACAGGAGAAACCCCGTTTGCCCTCGTATATGGAGCAGAATGCATGATCCTAGCGGAGGTCCAGTTTCCTGGATTACACAGAAGGTTACTCCCGGAACGAGAAGAGTCAAACAATCTAATGCTGCTCAACGATCTCGACCTGATCAATGAACGCTGGGATCAGGCCCTTATACGAATCCAATATTATCAATAGGCGGCCACAAAATACTATAATGCTAACATACGCAGCCGCAGATTCAAAGAAGGTAACCTAGTCCTTCGAAAAGTTTTCCAGAACACCGCCGAACAGAACGCTGGAAAACTCAGAGAAAACTGGGAAGGATCCTACAAAGTAATACAAGTTGTCCGACCGGGCTCGTACAATATCGCGAGTATGGAGTATATCAAAATTCCGAGAACTTGAAATGCGATGCACCTCAAGAAATACTACCACTAAACAGTGGTTAGAACTGAACTACGAGACGGCTTGATCGCTGAAAAGGTTACACAGGTAGTTCGTCGCAAGACGAGCTCAGCGGTCCCCCCTCATCATAAAGGGGGTGGGGAGTGGGTACATATACGTATACTCGTATACTCCAAAAAATTCAAAACTATTCGCTTCTGGATTCAGTATTCTTGTAACTTTTTGAAATAATACAGCAGAAGACTCCAACAAATTCCACAACTAGCTACACAAAATCGACGCAAAAAATTCAACATTCGAAGTAGCGAGACGTCGCTAACGCTCGAAGGACTTCTTTCTTTTTCGTCAAAGCTTTCCAAAATGGAATACTCACATTAAGAACAGTACATCTACGACTATAAAATACGAACACCTTCTTAAAACATATCCTTCGCGAAGAGTCAAAAACGGTAATATCCACCAATAAGTTTGTTGCTGATCACAACAAACTCTGAACGTCCTAAACAGACTAAACCATCTCGTATAGATAGCTCTCGAACACTTGACACAAGGGTAATAGCGCTATAAAAGAAATCCGAAATTATGGTCAGCACTTTTGGGAGGCTTAAAAATTGTCCCCAAAGAGATGCTCAATTCCTACCATACGAGTCACTTGAGCCGAGAACATATCGCGGACTCTAAAGTGGGATGGAATCAGGTCAAAAACGATACGGGAAATGTAAGATGAAGTAGTCAACGCACCCCTTAGAACCGTGATTAGACCTAGGTCTTGTCCTTTACCCAGCACACTGGTCTCTAACATCTCAAGGTATGATATCAAAAAGATATGAGATCCATATAGCATGTCTCTTCGCCCATATCTAATCGCCCTCGAAACTTTGGAACACATTTGAAACATCCCAAACGAGCAACGAATAGGACGATCAGCAAAAGAGTTGAGAGCAAGATGAAAACTCTATCCTCCCCTCTCTACTTAAAATCCAAATTTATTTAAACTCCTTCGCACATAAAAATGCTCGATAAAACTCCTGCGAACTCAATCGTCCTCCGCACGCGGAGCCTCACCTTCACAAATCGACCCTTCCGTACTTGGAACCGCCAAGCCTGCACCTTCCTCGGCTGTAGAACCCTGACCGTAGGTGTCACCCGAGAAAAGTGGGAGGGGGATACATTCGGATTTTAGGCCTGCGAGGATCAGGTTGAATTCTTCATCCGCTTCAACTAACTCCGCTCTGCGAGCAGAAAGCTTTGCCTTCTCAGTTCGCGGGGACGGAAGCGCATCACCATTAAACAACCGAACCTGTTGCATCCCTCCCGTGACTCTTGCCAAGGCCAAGTCCCTGATGTGGACGACTGCCAATGAATCAAGGGAGTCATCGATCGTCGCCAGACAGGTCTGAAACTCGGCACGAACGACCTCCTTGGCCTCGTTGATCGTACCAACCGATGATTCCTCCCCACTCTTGATCTTACGTTTTAGCAGGTGCAATTCTGTAGACTTAGCCATTTTTGCCTCTTTTGCTTTAAGCAAAGAGCTAGCTGTCTTCCCAAGATCCCGCTCATCCTCAACAACCCGAGATTTGAACTGAGCTATCTCAAGGGAATGGGCATCCTCGATAACCTTCAACCTCCCTTCAAACTGCGACGACTTCTCTCGCGACTCCGCCAATTCCTTAGCAAGACGACCGGCTTCCAACCCACACTCACTGATCATCCCGTCGATCAATGACACAAACTGGGAAAGAAGGGAAAAGAGGCGGTCAAGAATCGGTCGATGCACGAAAAGCAAAAAGGGACGAAAAAGGGAGAAGATTTTTCCAAAACACACCTTAGCACGATGTCTGTACACCGCCGTAGGCAGAGAGTCAGTCTCAGGCTTCTTCGTAAACCTCTTCTTCTTAGCCATGTCAAGATTAGCGCAAGGTCTCTTAGGACCCTTCGGCGTAGGAGCCGAAATCGCGCTAGGCGAAGGCAACCCCAAGACGATTGCCCTCTTGACTGGGGGAGGAGGCATCGATTCTTGAACTGGTTTCACATCGAGACCTAGACCAGGGTCGTAGAGGAACACTACGGCTGAACCTCGTATTCCAACGCATGCGCGGTGATCTCCCCTCCAGTAGGAACAACATCGCACACCAGGGGAACCTTGGGAGTCAAGGTATAGGCTGGAGCCGCAGATCTAAGAGGCATGCCGCGTGCAGCGTTCGCCGTGTCCTTGGCCTCGCGGCGAGCCACCTCATTATGGAAAGAAAGAAATTCTGTAATATGAGCTGGGACGTCTCCGGTCGTAGGAAGATCCAGCGAATTTGCACCACCAGCGTTGCTCATCTCGACATCACCGTTCCTTTGAAAGTTGCTGGAAGATGACATTTCGGCGGATGGAAAAATTTCTAAGAGAAAATGCAAAGCGAACTTGAGAAACTGAGAGAATGTGGAGAGAATGAGAAATGGGAAGATATATTTATAAAAGAAACAAAAGTTGAAGGATTTTTCTCATTAAAATAATCGGAATAAACTTTTCGAGAAAAATGATTTTTTACCGCAAATTCCTATTAAATACCCTCACTCGCCCGCAAGAACCGTACTCGAAACTTACGAGCTGGGGGCTAACTGTTGGGGTCAAAAATGGTACTCTCTAAATCAACATCTAAAAATTGTGCGTCCATAAGAATGTAGTCTCGATACCGTCTCAAGGAAAGTATCAAAAACTCGAGAGAAAGGAACACTAAAACAACCAAGCCGTCCAACTCGCCGAATGTGCGAGTTGGTCGGCCCATGCTGTCCAACTCGCCCGTTCGCCAAGTTTGAACAGCATGGGCCGACCGGCTCGCCCAACTTGCCGAATGGGCAAGTTGGACCATGTGGACTAATCATGAAGATTGGAGGATAAATGTTAAGTTTCCAAAGATAATCATAAAGATCGAGGAAAAAAGGAATATTTCCGCGAAGTGATAAATTCGACCAAGGGCAGAACGGGAAAGAGCAAACCACCTCTAGAGGAGTATATAAGGAATTCGAGGGTCATCATGCAAGGGACACAAAAAAATCTCTACTAGAGCAAACATAGCACTTAGAGCATTTAGGAAACTTTCTGTTTTTGTTATTCGTGCTGCGACTCAACAAGGGTTTTGCAGTCTTAGGTTGCTAGAACTAAGGATTTTGCCGACAGCTCTCATAGCCAAGGCTCCTATCCTGTTGTAAAACGTTCAAACGCAAATTCGGAATAAGACATCTATTTGCTCTCTTTTCGATTCTTACTTTATTTTTCTATCTTTACTTCCTATTATGATTGATTGGCGTGTGGTTTAGCAGATATCCAGGATCTCTGGGAAACTAGGGTTTACCCTACGTTTCTAATTCAATGGAAATCAACAGTGCGAATTTCGGTTCCCACATTCAGTTCAGCAACTCATTAAGCATAGTAGTTTTTATTTCGAGCAATCTATTGGTGATCAGACGCACACTTTGGCGAGAACACTTGACTCCCAACAGTGTTGACTTGTTTACCTCAATTCCCAAACTTTTAACTTGCTACCTTAGTTAAGTTTTTTCCAGTCTTCTTTCCTCACTGATCACAGACACTCTTCTGACTTTATCTTATTCCTTTCAGGATTCAGTCCAAACCAGTCTTAGTCGATTTGTCGACGAGACTGTTTGATTTGCATACTCTAATCTTTCATTAGCATGGACCAACTTCGAATGCTAGGACCCTTGACCATTTCCATAACTCACAGATCTCTCACCTTGATCCTTACAGTTGTTTCCGCGGATCTCTCTCTGATCCTAACCAGATTTCCGATCACTTATGTTCGTCACAAACTTTCTAAGACCCTTACTGATCTTCTTTGACTCTTACAGATCCAAATAAAAAAAAAAGAGAAAACACAACTGAGGAGAAATCCAGTTGAGCTGAGGAGAAATCCAGCTAGGTGGTTAATGCGGTTTGGCAAAGAAAATCTTACAACTATCTATCTTTCTTCTGCTTCACGTTAGGGCTAGGTTTCTAGATCTTAAGTGATTTGAATTCTGCTTAAACTGAACATGCAAGGAGATCAAGGACGATTGTTGTTCACTACCCAAATTGAGTGAGAAGAGAGAGCTAATTGATTATCTTGTCTAACGTTTGTTTAAGTGTTTCAGGAACCTATGGTAGGAAGTGATCACAGCCCCGATGAGGAACCTGTGGTTCAGCAAATCAACCTCAATCAACTTCCGTTTGAGGCCATGATGGCTGAGATCACTCGTAGACTCCAAGATAGATTTAATAGAGCTCAACAACCTAACCTACCTGATGTCGTTCGTGCAAGTCAAGGTAGAGGAGAGGTAGCTGGAGTGGTCAGAGTTCCCATTGGACCTAGAAGAGGGCCACAAGTTGAGGCTGGGGGTCACCGGATCCCTTCTGATGACAATCCAAGAGACACATTTGGTAATAGTGATGATGAGTCTCAAGCTAGCCAACATCATAGACGTCACAACTGGAGGCAACCAATGGAGAAAAATCTAGGTGTTCTTAAACTCAGGATTCCTCCTTTCCATGGGAAGAATGATCCATACGCTTATCCAGAATGGGAGAAGAAGCTAGAGCTAGTCTTCAGCTGCCAGAATCATTCGAAGGAAAAGAAGGTTCGATTAGCAGCAACTGAGTTATGTGGGTATGCCATCAACTGGTGGGAGCAGATGGCTTCCAACCGTAGCCGTAATGGAGAACCACAAGTGTCATCCTGGTTTGAGATGAAGACAATAATGAGGAAGATGTTTGTTCCGAGCCACTATGGGAAAGACCTACATCAAAAATTGAGACGGTTGGCACAAGGAGCCAAGAGTGTAGAGGACTATTTCCAGGAGATGGAAACTCTAATGATGAAAGCGGAGGTGAACGAGGATATGGAAGCCACCATGGAACGCTTTCAAGGGGAACTAAGCAGAGACATTCAGGATAGGCTAGAGATGCAAGACTAAGCTGATATGGAAGAGTTATTGCCAAAGCCATACTATTTGAACATCAAAACAAGAGGAAGAGCTACTCAAGAAATCAGTATGGAACGACATCCAGACCTGTCCCTCCTAAAGATGATCGAACCCCTATAAAGACAAAAGACAATTCACAACCAACTGGAGCATCACAACTTGACAAAGGCAAAGGATCAGCAACACCTACCCGGTCTAGGAATGCCAAATGCTTCATATATCAAGGCTATGGGCATTATGCTAACGAGTGTACCAGCAAAAATATCATGATCATCTTAGAGAATGGTAAAGTTGTCTCTGAAGATGAATAACCCCAGAGTGATTCAGAGGATGAGTCAGTGGAATACCCAATCCGAGGTGACATCTTAATCACTAGGAGATAATTCCCAAGTTCACAAGGGGAATCAGTGTACTCTCCAGCTCAAGGGGAGATCATGGTGACCAGGAGAACATTGCAAGCTCAACCTAGAGCTACCGACCAGGAACAAAGAGAAAACTTGTTTCACACACGTTGCTTGATTCACAACAAGGTGTGCAATCTCATCATTGATGAAGTCAATTGTACCAATGTGGCCAGTGAAACCTTAGTGAAAAAGCTGAACCTTCCAGTTAAAGATCACCCCAAGCCATATACACTCCAGTGTCTCAATGAGGATGGCGATTTGCATGTACTCAAACAAGTCAAGGTACCCCTAAGCATTGGGAAGTACCAAGACGAGGTCGTGTGTGATGTTCTGCCAATGGATGCTAGCCACATCCTATTGGGACGGCCATGGCAGTTTGACAAGAGGGCCATTCATAATAGCTACACCAACCGGCATACCTTGCCCACAAGGAGAAGCAGATCACTCTGGTGCCTTTAACCCCAAAAGAAGTTAACCAAGATCATATACAACTTAAGAAGCACAAGGAGGAAGATCAAGCCACAGCTCAGGTAAGGAACTCTCTTGTCCTTATGGCTACTTCCAGTGATATTAAGAAAGCTTTGTTTGATCAACAAGCCATGATCCTAGTGATCTACAAGGAGCTATTGGCTTCTACTGCTAACCCTGATCCGGTTATTCCGAGAGCTATTGAGTTGCTTTTGCAGGAGTTTAAGGATGTGTTTCCTGATGATAATCCCATAGGCTTACCACCTATCCGAGGGATTGAGCATCAAATTGATTTTGTGCCAGGAGTTGTACTACCCAATCGACCAGCTTACAGGACCAATCCTGTGGAGACCAAAGAGCTTCAAAAGCAGGTAAATGAGCTCTTGGAGAAAGGACATATTCGAGAGAGTATGAGTCCTTGTGCTATCCATGTCTTATTAGTTCCTAAGAAAGATGGTAGTTGGAGGATGTGTGTAGATTGTAGGGCCATTAACAACATTACTGTTAAGTATAAACATCCCATTCCACGCTTAGATGATATGTTAAACGAACTACATGGATCATGTGTGTTCTCTAAGATAGATTTGAAGATTGGATACCATCAAATTAGGATGAAGGAGGGATATGAGTGGAAAACAGCCTTCAAAACTAAACTAGGGTTGTACGAGTGGTTAGTAATGCCTTTTGGTTTAACCAATGCTCCTAGTACGTTTATGAGGCTAATGAATCATGTTCTTAGAGCTTATACAGGGAGATTTGTGGTCGTGTACTTTGATGACATATTAATCTATAGTAAGACCATGACAGAACATGTAGAACACTTGAGAAGAGTGATTGAAGTGCTAAGGATGGAAACCTTGTTTGCTAACTATAAAAAGTGTTCCTTTGGAACAGACAGTCTTTTCTTTTTGGGCTTTTTAGTTTCAGCACAGGGTGTTCAAGTGGATGAAGAGGAGGTCAAGGCAATTCGAGAGTGGCCAACACCTAAAACCATTGGGGAAGTGAGAAGCTTTCACGGGCTTGCAGGGTTCTATCGATGATTTGTTAGAGATTTCAGCTCTATAGCTGCCCTCTAACCGAGGTGATCAAGAAGAGTGTTCGGTTTACATGGGGACCTAAGGTAAGAGGCCAATTGCCTATTCCAGTGAAAAGCTAGGAGGACCCACCTTGAACTACCCCACATATGACAAGGAGCTCTATGCCCGAGTGTGAGCACTCCAAACTTGGCAGCTTTACGTGTTGCCCAAAGAGTTTGTAATCCACACGGATCATCAATCTCTTAAGCATTTGAAAGGCCAACAGAAGCTGAAAAAAAGGCATGCAAGGTGGGTTGAATTCTATGAGACCTTCCCCTATGTCATCTAGTACAAACAAGGTAAGAAGAATGTAGTTGCTGATGCACTTTCCAAAAGGTATGCTCTGTAATCTTCTCTGGAACTAAACTCTTAGGGTTTGAGCATTTGAAAACTTGTTATGAGACTGACCCTGATTTCCAGGAGAAGTACAATGAGATTGAGAAACATGCGAGTGGTAGTATCTATCAAATTAAGGGATTCATATTCTTTGATAATCGTTTGTGTGTACCTTGTTCCTCTTTGAGGGAAATGTATGTTAGGGAGGCCCACAGAGGAGGACATATGGGGCACTTTGGCATGGCCAAGACACTGAGTACTCTACAAGAGCTCTTTCACTTGCCCAACATGAAGAAGGATGTAGAGAAGGTGTGGTCTAGGTGTGTAGTTTGCAAACATGCTAAGTCTACCATCCAGCCTACAGGTTTGTATACCCTTCTCCCTATTCCTTTTGCCACGTGGATAGACATCTATATGGACTTTGTCTTAGGGTTGCCTAGAACTAGGAGAGGTAGAGATAGCATCTTTTTGGTAGTAGACAGATTTTCCAAAATGGCACATTTCATTCCATGTCATAAGACTGATGTTGCATCAATGATAGCTGATCTATTCTTTAGAGAAGTTGTTAGGTTGTATGGCATGCCTAGAACAATAGTTTCTAATAGGGATTCTAAGTTCCTTAGCCATTTTTGGAAAACGTTGTGGGGAAAACTAGGGACTATTGTTCAATGACTTAGCAATCGACCCAACACCTGATCCACTAGTCTTCTCTGATGGGCCAACAACCAGATCAAAGACTAAAGCCCAAAGAGAAGCTTTGAGGACCATGATCCAGCTCTGCTAGCCAAGGAGGAGATAATCACGAATTTAGAAGGGGAGGAAGCAGATTGGAATACTCTCTTATCCGTAGAAGAAGATCTTGTGTGATCTAAAAACAAAATCAATGTAATCTAGGATTCAAGGATTTTATTTAGCTTTTTCGATTGAAGATAAAACCAAAACCTGTTAGGATTAGGATTAGGATAGGATAGGATCTTCTTCAAAGATCCCATCGAGTTTTCTATTTAAGCAAGCGTAGGATGGTTTAAGCAAAACACTTGATCTTTCAATAAAAGCTTTTAAGCCACAATCGTCCTGAGTTCTTATTCCTTTGTTCAGTGCCTGAGTAGAGAGCATCTCTAAGGGAAACAGATTTCCATCGTGAGCATCTCAGACAATCGGCAAGATAAACTTGCGTCTAAGAGAAGAAAAAAAACTTTGGGCCATCCGTATCTTCAAAGGCAAGACCATCGATCTATCCAGAGTGCTCGTAGCCTCAGATCAACCCTCATTCATCCCATCTCAAGTGATCCAGGAGCAGACGTCTTCTAAGGCCGTATCATTTCAGCACTAGGAATCATGAAGAAGCTACAAGGTTGATTGAGAATCTGACATCCAGCAGCAGCACCAAGAACACATACTTTGAAAGGAAGAAATCAACTCCAACTTTGAGCAAGGATCAGATTCAAGAGGTCAGGGCAAAACTGGATAGTGTTCAGAAATTCTTTAGGAAGCATGTCACTTTTGCAGAAGTAGAAGCAATAAAATCTTGAGATGATGAGATTTAAGCAGAGGATGTGAACGACATTGATGGGAATGGTTTCCGGAGACAAGTGAATCCAAGTTTCAACAGGGATTCCTATGGAAATGGTCAAAGAAGTAGCTTTAATCAGGGTTCACAGCGAAAACCCTTCAACAACAACATAACTTATGGATCTTCTTACTACCAGAATCCTACTTCAAAAACTCAAGAAAGCAAGATTGAAGCAATGGTAGACAGAGTTTTAGAGGGTCTGCAGAAGATGACTGTGGATTTCAATGAAAAGATAAATGGGCTGTACCTCAACCCTAACACCAAGTTCGAAAATCTCACCGCCCATTTGAAGAAGCTGGAGGATCAAGTGCTGCAAACACATGAAACCATTAGGAGGCATGAGAGCCTGATAAAGGAGAAAATAGACGCTGGACAGCACCACGTCAATGCATTGATTGATGATGATTCTTGGCAGGAAGTTAAGAAGGAAAGGCTCCAAGAAGGAGATTTTCGTGTGGAAAGTTCCATGTCATTCGACACTTCGCATTGGTGTCGATCGGCTGCCAAGCATCACTGCGAATTTGTTTGTGCGTACAACCACAACGGTTTCAGAACAGAATACTGACACATCTGAACCTATGGATCTAGATAGAGAAGATGAGGGACACTCCAAGAGGAAGCAAAACATCCCCAAACACATACGCAGAGAAGCTAATGAAAAGGAGATGGATAGCTTTACCAAAAGAGTTTTCAAAATTTCTGTAGATACTCCTTTTGATGAAGCTTATTATACTCATAGGTTGTGCATGTTTTTTAGGGAAACAAAAGCGATAGATGATGATATAGAGATCATGTTCAATCATCTCAGAGAAAAGATGAAACAGAGGACTTATCTGAAGAAGAAAAGTGATCCTGGGAAGTTCGTGGTTCCATTCTTTATCAAGGGCAATGAATACCTCAATGCCCTCTGTGTTACTGGATCATCAGCGACCATTATGCCAAAAACTATGACAAATGAGCTGACCCTGAAAGTGAAACCTTCCAATGATTCCTTCACATTTGTAGACTGCTCAAAAGTGAACTCAGGAGGGATGATAAAAGATGTTCCAGTAGAGATTAACAACACCCTGGACCCAGTAGACTTCCACGTAATGAACATCAAGATAGATTGGAACTCTTCACTACTACTTGGGAGAGCATTCATGGCTACCGTGGGAGCTATCTGCGATATGAAATTAAACAGGTTGAATCTATCTCTAATTGGTCAAAATAATTTCTATGAACCAGTCAAGAATAAGAACAAGGCTACTCTGATTGAATTGTGTGATGATGCAGAACTTTTTGCCACATGCTTCTGTGATTATGATTTCAATGAAGAGTCGGAAGATGGAGCATCGATCGATACCCAACCCAGACAATCGATCGACGCGTTTGCAGTTCAGAAATCAGTTGCCACCCACCCTTCGCTATAGATCAACGACCATCTTCCAGAACCGATCAACAACAGCCACGCAGATGGTGGTTACAACCCAGCCTCCCCTGAGTACGACGAAGACTACAAAGAAGAAGAGATAATCGAGTACAATGGTATTGCTATGAAAGAGGCTGGTGTTTATCACATTTCCCATCGACTCGGGAAATCGACATCGATCGACGGTAACCCTACGCCATCAAACGATATTGACCAAGACGCAGCGTCCGAACAAAACTCATCTGAAGAACGCAAGAAGGAATATGGTTATCTACAACCAGATGAGTTCGGTATCATGAGAGATCCACACGGTTACGATAGAGCTATGCATGATAGACTACTAAATGTCACGAGGGAAGATATAGTGGATTACTTGCCATGGATAATGGTGCTGAAAACCTTTTCGTTCAACAATCTGGTTATCGAGCATCGCTTGACGGTCACCATACACCATCGTTCAACACACGTCCGACATGCGAAGGATACTGTGAAGCTTGTGAAGGATACGATGAAGATTACAGAGAGGAAGAGCATATTGAATATCGCGGCCTTGCATCATAAGACGCTGTATGCGTGATGAACGTGACAGTGGATATTTGAGCATTGATCACCGGCTACTCCTGGCCATCGAACGACATCAGACGTGAACCAGAACACGAACTTGGAGCTGAAGATACATATACTGGTAATCTTAGACCGGATGAGTTCAAAATTTCCAGAGACCCAGAGGGACTTGCATGGGATCTTCATGGGAGAATCCTACATTTATCTAAGGAGGATGTAGCACATGCCCTTATTATGGCTAATGGATTGGGAACTTTATTTGGACAGAAGCAGCAGCCATCGATCGACGTGAATGTTCAAGCATCGATCGACATTGAGGAACAGAAGAACGAGTCGATCGGTAATGTTCCATACACTTTCAAGCAGCCATCGATCGACATAATCCATCGTGCATCAATCGACAGCACCTTTCTGGAGGTACACAAACTTCTTCCTTCCAGTGCCTACAATTCTCCACAATCAATTGAATGGGACAAACTATCATCGATCGACTGGCATTTTGAGCAAGGTATGAGAGCTTTTGATACTAACGGCTACAAAATTTTCCATTGGGAAAAAAGAAAGATGAGGATGGCATCTACAGAGATGGGAATGATAATGCATGAGCTACAGACGAAGAGTAGTGAATGTGCAAGCTGAAGACATCATAGCAGTTCTAGAGAGAGCTAATTTGTTTGAGCAAAGCAACATATGTTTACCAGAACATGCAGCAAAGATCACTATATCTATGAAGAATCAACGGACATACAACAAAGCAGAGATTGATTATATTGTTCATGAGATCTACAAAGCTCAAGAGATGTCATTGGATGATTTATACAAGAGATTGGATGATGTCTACTATCCAATAGACAACTGCCTCACCGGTTTGACTGCACGCATGGATGAGATGAAGCATGATTTGGATACTGTTCAGAGACCGCATGCGATTAGTGCAGACGAACTGGCATCGATCGATGGCAACATAAGGCCATCGATCGACACTGAAGCCAACAGACATAATACCGCAGCAGAAATACAATTGGAAGGTAGGTTCGATGAGATTGCCTTTTCTCAGAGCCTGATGAAGGTAGATATTTCTCAGCTATTGGAGGATATATCAGAGACTACAGCTGCCAGACTTAAAATGCTACAGCTCAGTATTGAGAAACTACACAGGGGAATGCATTCAATGGAGGTTGCTAGAGCGGTTATAAGAGATGAGAAAACAAGATGAGATGAGGCAATGAGGAGGTTCAGTGCTACATGGTTGCGGAAGGGCAAAGAAGATGTAGACACTTGTTTTCCAAGTGTTGATCCACCTCCATACTAGTCACAGAGTTCAAAACTTCGAGATTAAGACTATAACCAAGCGCTGAGTGGGAGGCAACCCACTGTTTAGTAAGTTTTTATTTCGTTTTTTTAGTTTGAGTCCACCATCAATCGACACCATTGAGGAACTATCAGTCGACATTGGATCATGACCATCGATAGACCACACACGCCAACCAGCGATCGACACTCTCTTACAAAATATGGTATCGAGTTTTCTATTTAAACTATTTACTTATGATTTAATTGTTCTTAACCAATTCGAGACGGATTACACTGAGGACATTGTAATTTAAGTCTGGGGGAGGTTCGGTAATGCTATATGATTTGTTTTGAGCTTTATTTACTATATATATATATATATATATATATAAGTTTTTCAAAGAGTTTTATAGAGTCAAGAAGTGGACTATGATCAAGATTTATTATTGACTAACCACACTTTAGCACCATTCTTAGAAGGTTGTTTGCAGAGATTACTAGAGATATCAAAGTGGATCATTATATCAAACTTGCTTAGAAAGTTTGAAGGAACCGAAGCTTATTTCCAACACTAATCCATTATTTTCTTGCTTTTATCTGCTTGCTTTGGGGCTTGGTATACACTAGATCGGATTCCTTCTGCAAGTTTGTAGGTGCATCATTGCACCTTTGGTTCCCTTCTCTCTTTCTCTTCAGCATCTACCTAAAATCTTAAACGATTGAGATGACTTCCCATGATGCAGTGGGGTAGGTACAATACCGATGACCCCAGTATTCTAATTGGGAGGAACGATCACACATTGTTGGAAGCGAGGGGTAGGTACATTACCGATGACCCTACTATTCGCCTACAACTTTTCCCAAAAAGCAAAAAAAAAAAGAAGAAGAAGAAAATCGAAAATGAGATGGCAAGTTGGCCTATATCAGCATAATTGTCCATTAAGTTTGAGATCTAAAAAGATTTAGAGAGAAAAGGAGGGAGAAAGGAATCAGAGAAGACTTTGTGCCTAGTTGTTCAGATACTTGCAGACGTAAGAGTCCATGATTCCTTTGATGAATACTCCCAAGGTTGATCAATACTCCCAAGGTAAAGCCTATACCTTTATTATATGCAAAGAAATGAAATCAGTAGAGGGGTGAGTTAGACTAGTATTTTCTAAGTTGTTGGTAAAACGGATTTGGTTGCTATACTAGGATAGGATATATCAAGTTTCTCTGTAATTGACTTGATAGGATGTGGTTGCAACAAAGTAGGGTGATATTTATACTTAGACATTATGTGAGTCTCTGCTTTTCAATACCTCTTTCACAGGCTTAGTTTGCTTGAGCACAAGCAAAAGGTTAAGTCTGGGGGGAGTTGAAATAGCCTATTGATTACCAATTTTAGGCCATGTTATAGGCTCTATTTAGTGTCTATTATGTGTGTCTAGGCTATGTTTTGGAGTACTTACATGTCCATGAACATTTTGGAGATATATGGAGATACTTGGAGCTTTTGGAGAATTTAGAGAAGAAGAATCCATAGCTGACAATTTATCGAAGTACAAGACTGCCGTTAATAGACGACACAACCTTGGAGTTGACCGATGTTAAAAGACCAAGGTTGATCGATGCTGTACACTTGCCATCGATCGAAGTCCAAATCGCAGACAATCGATTTAAAGCCCAAGTTAAAGACAAATCACGAGAATGCCCTGGACGATTTTGACTAACTTTTAGGGTTTTTATAATTATATGTTTATAAGCCGTTGTTTAGGCAACACAAGACACAACTTATGGAGATTTATTCTATCTATAGTTTTAGGATTTTTATGGGAGAAGATTCATAACTCCTTAGGGAGATTTGTATTGGAACCCCAATATTTTATCTATGCATTATATTCAGACTATAGTTCTTTCTTTAATTATGTCTGAGTAGTTAACAACTAGATTTAGGGTTGAATCTAGATCTAGGTTTGAAACCCTAGATCTAGCATATTTACATTTGCATCTAGTTAGTTTATTAGAATATTTCCATATTTTCATATTGCATCTCTGCTTCTTAATAAAGAATGCTTCCTTAATTTATTGTTTTTCACTAATATATATATTAACCTAGCTTAATCTTTAGAAATAAGAAATCTATTGTGCACCATTGCTCTTTGTGGATTCGATCCCTAAGTACGACACCTGATCTCTTTTTGTAAGAATATTATTTGTGTGTTAAGACTAGGTTAATTTGATAGTTAATTGTTTAGGATATTTATACCCTGCTAGAACAATAAAACCATGCATGTCAAGTAGCTTCATCTCAAATGAAAGTATATTTTGGTTGGATAGAAAGAATGAAGAAGATATGATAATGGAAGATTTCAGGAAAGGATAATCTCAAATCTCGACAAATAATGAAGGAAAAGAGAAATGGAAAATATGGATCCACAGAAAAAACAGAAATACGACCGACTTTAAAGGAGTATATAAACAAGGCTGGGATAGACTTAGCTACTGAAACTCTCAGAAAATACATATTTTAGGCTTTATTTTATTCTTTTGCTAAACAAGCTGCGACTCACATAGGTTTTCTCTACATATGTTTTTACTCTAGTGAACTTAGATAGGTTTTATTGCTAGTGTTATTTGATTTTCGTTGAAATATCGCTGCCAGACGAACGTCTTGTACAATTCTGTCTCTGGAATGCTTATATGCAAATTCGGAATAACAGTTTCTTGTTTTCAAATTTTGTTTTTATATTATCTTATTTAATTTCCACATATTTTTTATTATTTGTTCTTGACTACTGCAGAAAATCCCGACCCCCAAAAATTTTTTGCTTTCTTCATTACAAATTATGACAATGTGAATTTTGGTTAGCACGGTTTGGTGCTAGAAGGAGGGGGGATATTTTTCTTAGTCATGGCCGCTAGATGCTTGACTTAAAAGATATATGGGTAAAGGTGAAGTAGATAAACAAGAATCCGAAGACATTCGTGTGGCACAAGAATTTGAGGACGCATTCATATCATTGGAAGGATTGCCGCCACCTTGGAGTGATCGTTTCACTATTACACTTGAACCTGGTGCTGCACCAGTAGCTAAAGCACCGTATTAAATGGCCCCAGCGGAATTCGCAGAACTAAAAAAGCAATTAAAGGATCATATGGAAAAGGATTCATTAGGCTGAGTTCATCACCTTTGGGAGATCCAGACTTATTTGTGAAAAAAGAAAGATGTAAGCATGAGGTTGTGCATTAATTATATGAAATTAACAATCTCACAACTAAGAATAAGTATCCCTTTCAAAGGACTGATGAGTTGTGGGATCGACTTCAAGGTGCTAGTTGGTTATCCAAGATTGACATTGCTTCGGGGTATCATCAAATACCTATATTAAAGGGAGAGATTATGAAGACTTCTTTTCAAATTCAGTATGGCCACTATGATTTTGTCGTGATGCAGTTTGGTCTTACCAATGCACCAGCAGCATCAATGTGATTGATAAATGAAAATTTTTGGGGAGTATTGAGACGACTTTGTAATCATCTTCATTGATAATATACTTATATACTCACCAATTGAAGAAGATCGTGAGAGATATTTTAGGAAGGTGTTAAAGTGTGTTAGGTTTTAACCAAGTTATCAACTTGTAAATAACCTATTTAACGAGTTCAGAATGTTTTAGTATAACTGTTTGTTTAAGTTCTAAGCTTGTGTGTTTGAATGAACAGGGAGCACGCACAAGACTTTGGTAACCCAGTTCCCTTATCGGTACGTCTGGGGGAAGAACAATGCTTCCAATCCACTATCACCAAGTATAAGATTGAGGAATACAAGTGATAAGAGATCAACTAACTTGTATAACAAGTAAACGCCAACAACGAACTAATAGACCTAGTTCTTTGTTGAAACAAGCTGAGAAAACAGGTAACTACTCCTTCAAACTCTTCACCGCGATGATATTGTAGAACCTGAACCTTCTTGCTGCCTGTAATGTGTTTTCCGTGTTACTCAAGTCGTCTCCTTGCTTCTCTTTATATACAGGGATATGCGAATGCCCTAGCTGATATTTGGGCCTCTGCTTAAGAGTACCATCAGCTGGCCCGTTATGCTCAGGTGTTCTTTCTATGGGCTCAAGACGAAGCCCAAACCCAAAGACAAGATGACAATACTTTCAACAATCTCCACCTTTGTCTTCTTGTCAGAACTCTCGAGAAAAGAAAGAACTCAAGAGTCTCTCTCTCTACACCGAATCGCAATTCCTCTAGATCGATGCATCCTATCCTGATGAAATCGACTCTCGCTGTCCTCTATTAATCCTTCTGAGCTTATCCCATCAACTACTTTTGCCTCTCACCACACATGCAACCGGTCATTTCCAAACAGATCTTTACCACCTCGTTCGTAACAGATCCGAAGAGCTCCACCTTCACCGATGTTTTATCTTCAGTCTGTTTTACTACCACGACCTGTATCAGCTTCCCCTTCTTGTGATTAAAGAATCAACCTTTCTTTCTCATACCTAGAAGCTATCCCAACAAGACTCGTCGACTAGTCTCCCTGGTTCAAGCTTCCTTGGGTAAGTTTAAAAAAAAATCCTTTAAATATTAGCTTCGCCGATCTTCTCTGTTGCCTTTTAAATGTGATTCATTTTCTTAAAATAATAAATCTCAAATGTTTTCGTCTTCTCTGCAGTTTGACGAAAAACCACTTCAAGATCCAAATATTTAAAAAATATCCCAGCTGAGAAGGTAATATCTTTATCTTTTAGTAGCATCTTATGAGTTATCCTTAGTGAATACCCTTAAGGATTAACTCTGCTAAAAGAACCAGCTCACGTTTGCCTCAAACACTCCATTAATCAATACTTAGATTAATATATTAGACGTTCATTAATCTGCTGACACCGTAGATTAATTATTCTTTTAAATATTTACCTTTTAAAAGAAACTTGTGTTGATCTTTCTTGTTACCAATACTGACTTCTTCAGTATTTGTTTATGTCCATTTGCGAGGTCCTCCAATCAACCAAATAAGAACCTCTGGACTTTATCAAGCTGACTACCGGACAACCTTGAGGAGTCCAAGACACTTCTCAAAACTCCTACCAGGTAAACTTTTGGTTAGCATATCTGCTGCATTTTCAGTTGTATGAACCTTTTGAATCTTGACAGAACCCTCTTCCACAATATCCCTAATAAAATGATACTTATTAGCAATATGTTTTGTTCTGTCGTGATGGATGCTATTCTTTGCTAAACATATTGCACTTTGTGAGTCACAATTTAGCTTGAATGAGTCTTGTTTGAATCCTAACTCTTCGCATATCGCCTTTAGCCAAATACCTTCCTTTGTAGCTTCTGCTAATGCCATATATTCAGCTTCTGTTGTAGACAGAGCAACTACTTGTTGTAAACAAGATCTCCAACTAACTGTATTTCCCCCAACCCTGAATACATATGCTGAAACTGACCTCCTTTTATCTAAATCTGTAGAATAATCTGAATCTGAAAATCCTTCAATGTCAAATTCTTCTGACTTTGTAAACGTTAGACAAATATTAGAAGCCCCTTTTAGGTATCTCAATATCCATTTTACAGCTTCCCAATGATTTCTTCCTGGGTTTGCCATGTATCTGCTAACCAATCCCACGGCATAACCTAAATCTGGTCGAGAACCAACCATGGCATACATTATGCTTCCTACTGCGCTAGCGTAGGGAACTGTATCCATCTCCCTTCTCTCTGTTTCAGTTTCTTCTGGAGTTAGACTTCTTAGTTTGAATAAGGAATTGCTTGGTGTAACTACAGCTTTACTTTCTTCCATGTTGAAAGTTCTTAGTACTTGTCTGATGTATCTTTCTTGAGATAGCTTTAGAATTCCATTTTTCCTATCCCTCTTAATATCCATTCCTAGAATTCTTGATGCCGGACCCAGGTCTTTCATTTCAAACGTTTTGTTTAGACTCTTCTTCAGAATTCTAATCTCTTCGATATCTTTAGATGCAACCAGCATGTCATCAACATACAGTAATAAATAGACCATATCTTCCACATCCGTTCCTTTAGTGTATACACACGGATCCTTAGTGCAGCGTTTAAAACCTTGTAGTTTCATGAATTCGTTAAACTTTTGATTCCACTGCCTTGGGGACTGTTTGAGCCCGTATAAGGATTTTTTAAGAAGACATACCATTCCTTCTTTTCCCTTTTCTATGAACTCCTCAGGTTGCTCCATATAGATGACCTCATCAAGAACACCATTTAAGAAAGCCGTTTTAACATCCAATTGTTCTAATTCCAAATCATAATTCACCACAATAGATAACATAAGTCTTATTGACACATGTTTAACCACAGGTGCAAAAACTTCATTGTAGTCAATTCCTTCCAACTGAGTATAGCCTTTAGCTACTAGACGTGCTTTGAACCTTGGATCTTCTATACCTGGAATTCCTTCTTTGTATTTGTAGATCCATTTGCAGCCTATTATCCGTTTCTTATCTGGTCTTGGGACAAGTTCGAATGTCTCATTTTTGTCCAGAGAGTTCTTTTCTTCTATCATAGCTTCCTTCCATTTTCGCCAGTTCTTGCTCTGTTTTGCTTCCGTTACTGTCCTTGGTTCATCTAATTCGATGCTTGCTGCGCAAGTTAGAGCATAAGCTATTACTGAATCCCCGTCTTCATATCTGGAAGGAGGCCTGATCACTCTCCGTTCCCTATCCCGTGCCAAAACATAGTCTTCTAAGTCTTGGGAATTATTTCCCTCGGAATCTTTTTCTTCACTGGACTCACTTGATGGTTCTGAATTTTCTTCTTCTGAAACCGCTCCACCTTGACCAGTAGAACCAGTGTTACTTGAAAGAGCTCCATCTTGATTTGATGGTCCCTGAATCAATTCAGTCCTGAACGTTACTTTCTTTGCTTTCTTAGGTTGTCTTTCTTCTTTTTCTGTGATATTATACAATGTGTCTTCGTCAAACACAACATTTCTGCTGTTGGAGCACTTTCCATCTTCTGGTATCCAAATTCTATAACCTTTGACTCCTTGAGGATAACCCAAGAAAATTCCTTTTACTGCTCTGGGACTCATCTTGTCTTGCACTATGTGGACATATGCCACACACCCAAACCTTCTTAAGTGACCGTAATCAACTTTAGTACCAGTCCACAACTCTTCTGGTATTCCGAACTTTAGAGCTGCATTAGGTGACCGATTTATTAGATATACTGCAGTACATGCAGCTTCTGCCCAGAAAGATTTTTCTAAGCCCGATTCTGCCAACATGCATCTAATCTTTTCAGCTATAGTTCGATTCATCCTTTCTGCCACTCCATTTTGTTGTGGAGTGTAGGTGCACGTCTTGTGTCTTTTGATTCCAGAATCACTACATAGCTTGTCCATCTTGGCATTGCAAAACTCAAGTCCATTGTCGGTTCGAATATACTTCAGCCTTTTCTTAGTGATATTCTCCACTAAGTTCTTCCATTCTGAGAAATTTTCGAAAACCTCATCCTTACTCTTTAGAAACCTGATCCATACTTTTCTAGAATAGTCATCGATGAATGTTAAGAAATACCTGCGACCTGATAGACTAGGCTCATTTGAGACTGAACCCCAAAGGTCACTGTATATGTACTCCAGAATTTCTTTAGATGTGTGCCTTCCTTCTGGAAAGCTTTGCTTGTGAGCTTTACCAAACACACATTTTTCGCAGAAGTCCAATGTGTGTACTTCCTTAGAATTTAAATAACCTCTTTTGACCAAGAGGTTCATATTCTTTAAACTCATGTGACCCAACCTAGAATGCCACCGATTAGTAAGATTTGTTTCAGTTTTAACCACTGAAGCTTCTCCTTTAACAACATATCCTTGTAAATAGTAGAGACCGTCTCGGTATTTTCCTGATAACACTCTCCTTCCTTCACGATAAAATGTGATAGTAAAGTCTTCACCCTCATACTTGCAGCCATTCTTTTCCAACTGACCATAAGATATTAGATTTCGGCTCATTGAGGGCATATACCTTACATCGCTTAAAATGACTGGAACTCCTTCAGAGTTTAGGATTTTAATTTTTCCTATACCCTTAACCTCACATTGAGTATTATTTCCCATTAGGACTTTGCCTCCATCGATTTCCTTGAAGTCAAATAATGCATCCCTCTCAGGTGTAATATGAAAGGTGCAGCCCGAGTCCATAACCCATTCATTCATCGTATCTTGAGTGCTTGCTGTTAGAATCATAGGTTGTTCTTTGTCCTGAGCAACATTTGCAGATTCATTTGGTTTCCAGTTCTTCTTATCTGGACAATCTCGCTTATAATGACCTTCTTTACCGCAGGTCCAACATTCCCTAGGTTTACCTGGTCCTCTTGGTCTAGATTTTGACCTGCCAGTTTTACTTCTTGATCTACCTTTCCAATGACTTTGATTCTTTGACTCAGACCTTCCTCTTCCTACTATTAGTCCTTCTGCATTTGATCTTGATCTACCGATTAGTCCAGCTTCTTTCAGTTCCACTTCTTTAGCGTATGCTGATGTTGTAACTTCTTGTAGGGTTAAGGTCTCTTTTCCATTACCGTATTTTAGAGTATGAACCAGTGAGTCAAACTGTTTTGGCAAGCTTGACAAGACCTGTATAGCCTGATCTTCATCACTTATTGAAATATTCAAGCTTTCCAAATCATCTACTAATCTCAAGAATACATCCAGATTTTCTTCTACACTGCGATGCTCATCCATTCTGAAACTTGCAAATCTTTGCTTTAAGTAGATTCTGTTTGGTAAGGTCTTAGTCTGGTAATCCTTCTCCAACGTTTTCCAAACCCCTAGGGCAGTTGTCTGTTTCATTACTTTTCGCAACACTAAGTTACTCAAACTTGCGCATATCATATTCTTAGCGCGTTTATCCATCTCTTTTAAGGTTAGGCCTGCAGGTGCAGTACCCGGTTTTGCCTCTGATTCCACCTCCTTGCCTTTGTCTGTCATGGAACTTGTTTCTTCCTCATTCAATACACAGTCTAAGCCAGAATTCTCAAGTTGCATAAGCATCTTGAATTTCCACATTCCAAAATCTCCTTTGCCATCGAACTTCTCAACTTCGATTTTGACCTGAGTGTTCTGCATAGTTTCCAGCTTAACCGTTAGAATACCAGCAACCTCTTGTCTGACCCGGAGCTCTGATACCACTTGTTAGGTTTTAACCAAGTTATCAACTTGTAAATAACCTATTTAACGAGTTCAGAATGTTTTAGTATAACTGTTTGTTTAAGTTCTAAGCTTGTGTGTTTGAATGAACAGGGAGCACGCACAAGACTTTGGTAACCCAGTTCCCTTATCGGTACGTCTGGGGGAAGAACAATGCTTCCAATCCACTATCGCCAAGTATAAGATTGAGGAATACAAGTGATAAGAGATCAACTAACTTGTATAACAAGTAAACGCCAACAACGAACTAATAGACCTAGTTCTTTGTTGAAACAAGCTGAGAAAACAGGTAACTACTCCTTCAAACTCTTCACCGCGATGATATTGTAGAACCTGAACCTTCTTGCTGCCTGTAATGTGTTTTCCGTGTTACTCAAGTCGTCTCCTTGCTTCTCTTTATATACAGGGATATGCGAATGCCCTAGCTGATATTTGGGCCTCTGCTTAAGAGTACCATCAGCTGGCCCGTTATGCTCAGGTGTTCTTTCTATGGGCTCAAGACGAAGCCCAAACCCAAAGACAAGATGACAATACTTTCAACAAAGTGTCTATGGGATCAGAAGTTATTAGCCAAGTATAGCAAGTGCAGATTTTGAAACAAGGAGATTGGGTTCTTAGGCCATCATGTTTCAAAACAAGGAGTCTTAGTGGATCCCAGAAAAGATAGAAGTAATTGACAAATGGCTGCAACCGACCAATGTCACAGAGGTGAGAAGTTTATTGGGATTATCTGGCTATTATAGGAAGTTTCTTAAGAACTTCTCAACAATAGCGAAGCCTTTGACTCACCTGACCAGAAAGAGGGTTGCCTTTCAATGGACTAAAGAGTCAGAAAAGGCCCTCAATTAAAAGAAGCTTTGACCTCGAGTTGGTAGCTGTAGTCTTTGCAATAAAAATATGGAGATCATACTATACGGTGAGACAGTCAAAGTATTTATAGACAATCAAAGTCTTAAATACTTTTTCACTCAGCGCGAGCTGAATTTGAGACAAAGATGGTTGATGGAGCTTGTTGCAGATTATGACTTGAAGGTTCACTGTCCCAGAAAGGCGAATGTTGCAGCTGATACCTTGAGCCGTCAAAGAAAGGAAGTGGCAGTGGAAAAAGACTTAGAGACATTGACTGATGAGATGAAACTTGTTAAACTATAAGAAAACAAAGGAGACACCAGTGAACCATTGGGTTCAAGTTGTGAATCAAACCAGTCTAGTGCAAAGGTCAGAGAGGAACAAAAGGAGGAAGATAAACTGAAAGAAATTAGTATGGAGTTAGGTAGATCTAAGTAAAGGAACCCAAGTGGCTATCATTTGGCCACAGACGAAACCTTGTTAGTAAATGGAAGAATCAATGTACCTAAAGGATAAGGTTTCAGGACGAGATCCTTAGGACATCACATAATTCCTTGCTAAGCATTCACCCAGGAATCACAAACATGTACCGTGATATTCACCGATACTACCATTGGCCAGGAATGAAGAAATTAGTTGCACAATGGGTGGCACGATGCCCAACTTGTCAGCAGATTAAGGCTGAACGTCAAGTACCTGGAGGTTATTACAAAGATATCTTTTCCTAGAATGGAAATGGAAAGCAGTGGCCATGGACGTTATATTTGTATTACCAAGATCAATAAGACGGGGTAATGATTCAATATGGGTGACTGTGGATCTACTGACCAAGAACGCTCATTTTCTACCAATTAAGCTTAGTAATAAAGTGGAAGTTCTGGTTGAGGTTTATATAAGAGAGATAGTAGGACTTCATGGGGTTTCGCCAATATATATTCTGATTGAGATCCCAGGTTTACGGCACAGTTTTGTCGAGCCTTTTAGGAAGAGTTGGGAACTAACCTTCTCATGAGTACTGCATTCCACCCTGAGACTGATCGACAGATACAAAGAACCATAAGAGCACTTGAATATCTGCGTCATATGTGTGTTCTAGATTGGGCAGGAAGTTGGGAAGACTTCTTGCCATTGGTTGAATTTTCATATAACTATAGCTACCATGTTAGTATTGGTATGCCACCATATGAAGCATTGTATGGAAGACCCTGGCGAACCCTTTTGTGCTGGATCAAAGTTGGAAAACAGAAAATGATAGGACCAGAGTTGGTTGAAGAAACCACTGATAGGGAGAATTTGAACAAGGCCCAAGATAGACATAGAGGTGTGTAGACCAAATAGAAGAGAAGTTGTGTTTGAAATATGAAAATGGATTACCAAGATCTCCAAGATGGGGTAATGATGCAATATGGGTGAGTTTGGATCGACTGACTAAGATCGCTCATTTTCAACCAATTAAGCTTAATAGTAATGTGGAAGTGCTGGCTGAGCTTTATCTAAGAGAGATAGTAAAGCTTCATGGGGTTCCCGCCAATATAGTTTTTGACCGATATCCTAGTTTACGGCACAGTTTTAGCCAGCCTTTGAGAAAGAGTTGGGAAGTAACCTTCACATGAGTATTGCATACCATCTTCAGGCTGGCAGAGAGACAAAAAGAACTATAAGAAAACTTGAAGATCTGCTTTGTATGTGTCTTCTAGATTGGGCAGGAAGTTGGGAAGGCTTCTTTCCATTGGTTGAATTTTCATATTACAATATCTACCATAAGAGTATTGGTATTTCAAATGTATGAAGCATTGTAGGAAGACCCTTTTGAACCCGTTTGTGCTGGACCGAAGTTGGAGAACGGAAAATGATAGGACCATAATTAGTAAATGAAAACACCAAAAAAGTTTAAATGGTTTGGGAGAATATGAAGAAGTCCCAACATGTACAAAAGAAGTAAGCAGATCAGAATAGAAGAGAAGTTGTGTTTGAAATAGGAGATTGTGTGTACTTATCCCAGAAAGAAAATAAAAGATTTGGCAAGACCGGAAAATTAGCTACCCGGTACATTAGACCTTAAATAATCTTCGGAAGGGTTAGAGAAGTTGCATAGCATTTGGAATTACCTTTGGATATGGCCTTTCACCCCATATTCTATATATCCATGCTACGGACTGAGGATAGAAAACCTCAGAACCAATCTCAGCTATCCAGAAAGGCTTCTACGTATAGGGGAGTGGCGATTAAGGAGTTGAAAAACAGATAGATTTTATGTGAATATGAAAATTTCCGAAAGACTCATCCAGAGTTGTTTTTAAAATCCTATGAAATCTCATGAATCTGGATCATCCAACCTTTAAGAATAAGAATTCAGGACGAATTTGATTAAGGGGGGGGGAGAGAATGTAATGGCTCGTATAAGGAACTGGCACGTGGCCACAAAAGAACCACCTGGACCGGTATTATCTAACACATGACGGGAGGTCCAGGAAATAGTTTGCATAAGTATGGAAAGGCTATAAATAGTTTGAGGGAGCCATACAAGGTCTCTATTCGCCAACTGATTAACAAACTCTACCTGGATTTCTCTAAAACTTTATTCTTCTTTTTAATTTTGATCTCTAGATGTCTTTTTCTTTGCTCTTTCTTTTCTTTTGTATTAAGAGTGTCTCAGATGGCTTACATGATATAAAAAGAAAATATGTGTCTGGTGGATTT
Source organism: Moricandia arvensis (assembly GCA_905132765.1). NCBI lineage: Eukaryota > Viridiplantae > Streptophyta > Magnoliopsida > Brassicales > Brassicaceae > Moricandia > Moricandia arvensis. The sequence continues at coordinate 214,776 of CAJHQP010000111.1, forward strand.
GAAACAAGTAGACAAGGCTTATACCCTAACCTTCAAATGGCTGTGATATCACTTGGTACGGCCTTGGATAGACTTGTGTTCCTGGATAAATTGAAGTGGTCTACTATCTCTCTTCTGTAGTCTATGGAATTCTCCTCTCAGGTATGGATTGCTGTAAAGATGCATTGCTACTTAATGACTTCTTCCCAAGGAAATCCACTTTGATTTTGGTTGGATCTACTTTGTAACAGATTAAAAGATGAAGGTTTTGATGGATATTGGTTTGATGGACAAAATAGGGTTGATATATGGTTGGGGTGAAGGGGAATCGATGGATTGATACTATGAAGTTGCAGAATGGCCTCGGATACTCTTCTCTCTCACTCTGGATTCAACACACCAGTAAGCTTAAGAGCTTGTTGATTTTTGGGTTCACACACCTCACAATGAAGTTGTTCAAAGAACAAATGAATCACCAAGAAGAAAAACAGTTTTTGATAAAAATGATGACTGAGTTTAGAACTGAAACAAAGCAACAATTTAAAGGGAAAACAAGAGCAACTGGCGCATGAGGGTCTTGGGACTTGTAGTTTCGTGCATGAGCACCTAGGGAAAAGAACTAAAAAAACATAAATATACTAGCTGTAATTGGAAACCGTAGAGTAAATGAAGGTGGTTGGGATGGTGGTTTTGGCCAAGGATCTCTTTTTCACTTTCTTGGTTCTGAATAAGGACAACAATCTTCTCAATTAATGTCTTGGACCTGGATCTCGTGATGGACCCAATAAATATGACAAATGGATCTTCATTCTGGTCTTTGGACTTATTTTGGGCTGAGAAAAATACATCTTCATTTTGGGTCTGGTCCATGTCCTTTTCGTCATAATAACATGGTTCTTGCATCCATCCAGGTTCATCATCAGGTTCCTCTAAGGTTGGCTCGTCCTGGATTTCATCATCCCCTCCTCCTTTGAAAAGATATGTCCTCAATCCAAATGATCTGCATGAAAAGGAGCCAAGTCAGACACATTGAAAGTTGAACTCACAGAGTACTTACCTTGAAGATCAATCTTGTATGCATTGTTGTTGATTCTCTCAAGAACTTTGAAAGGACCATCTCTTCGTTTCATTAGTTTAGACTCTCTTTCATTTGGGAATCTATCCTTTCTGAGGTATATCCATACCAAGTCTACAGGGTTAAAGATCAGTTCACGCCTTCCTTTGTTGGCATACTTTTCATACTGCTTTGTCATGGCTTCAATGTTCTCCTTAACCTGTTTATGCAAAGACACAACAAACCCGGTCTTCTGCTTGCCATCAAGGTTATCTTGTTCTTTAAAAGGCAGAGACAAAATATCCAAAGGAGTCAAAGGGCAAAACCCATAAACAACCTGAAATGGAGAAAACTTAGTAGCCCTATGAACAGAATGGTTGTATGCAAATTCGACATGAGTCAAACAATCCTCCCAAGTCTTAAGATTCTTTTTAATGATTGCACGCAAGAGAGTAGACAGAGATCTATTAACTACTCCATTTTGTCCATCAGTCTGACGATGATAAGTAGTAGAAAACAGCAATTTGGTTCCAAGTTTATCTCACAATGTTTTCCAGAAATGACTCATAAACTTAGTATCTCTATCAGACACAATGGACCTAGGCATTCCATGCAATCTAACCACTTCTCTAAAGAACAAATCAGCAACCAAAGAAGCATCATCAGTTTTGTGACAGGGAATAAAATGAGCCATCTTAGAAAATCTATCAACTACAACAAAGATGGAATCTCTCCCTTCCTACTTCTAGGCAATCCAAGCACGAAATCCATTGAGATATCTACCCATGGTTCAGATGGAATAGGCATAGGCATATACATACCTTTGGTTTGGTTTGTTGCTTTGGCTTGTTTACAAGTAACACACTGATTACACAGCTTCTAAGTGATGCTGCAAACTCTTCAAAGTTTTGTCAATGCCAAAATGACCCATCAATCTTCTTCTATGCGCTTCCCTGACAAAGAGATCTCTCAAAGAACAGTTAGGAACACACATTCTTGATTCATAAAATAGAAAGCCATCATTCTTGAAATGTTTTTCTACAGCAATCTTGTCACACTTAAGATAAACTTCTTTGAAATCAGGATCAGTGGCATAATATGACTTAATTTTTTCAAAACCGAGGAGTTGAGTTTCCAAAGTAGAGAGAAGAGTGTACCTCCGAGAAAGGGCATCAAAAACCACATTCTCCTACCTTGTTTGTACTAATTGACATAAGGAAATGTTCCAGGAACTCCACCCATTTGGCATGTCTTTTGTTGAGCTTTTGCTGACCCTTCAAGTGTTTCAAGAATTCACAATCAGTATGAATGACAAACTCCTTGGGCCACTGATAGTGTTGCCAAGTCTCGAGTGCGTGGATCAGGGCATAGAGCTCTTTGTCATAGTTTGGATAGTTCAACGTTGCACCTCCAAGCTTTTCACTGAAATAAGCTATGCGTTTCTTCTACTGCATTAGAAGTGCCCCAATACCTACACCAGAAGCACCACACTCTATTTCAAAAGTTTTTAAAAAATCAGGAAGCATAAGAAGTGGTGCATTAGTCAACTTCTCTTTTAACAAATTGAAATCCTCTTCTTGACCTGGACCCCAAGTGAAACCCACTGTTTTCTTGATCACTTCAGTGAGAGCTGCAACAATGGTGCTAAAAGCCTTCACAAATCTCTTATAGAATCCAGCAAGACCAGAAAACTTCTCACCTCTTCCACGTTTTTAGGAGTTGGCCACTCTCTTAGATCTTTCACTTTCTCTTCATCCACATGTATTTTTTGAGAAGTAACAACAAAACATAAAAAGACAAGGTTATCTGTTCCAAATGAGCACTTTTTAAAATTGGCAAACAAGACTTCTTTCCTCAGGACATCTAAAACCTTTCTCAGATGTTCAACATGATCAGACAAACAACCCTATATAAGATATCAAAACATGATCCATGAGTCTCATAAAAGTGCTAGGGGTGTTTGTTAAACCAAATGGCATCACAAGTCACTCATACAAGCCATGTTTTGTTTTCAAAGCAATTTTCCATTCATCACCCTCTTTCATTCTGATATTATGATACCCACTTTTCAAATCAATTTTAGAAAAATAGCAAGAACCATGAAGTTCATCTAGCATATCATCAAGATGAGGAATGGGATGTCTGTACTTTACCGTGATGTTGTTGATGGGTCGACAGTCTACACACATTCTCTAGGTTCCATCCTTCTTTGGAACAAGCAGCACAGAGACAACACAAGTGCTGAGGCTCTTTCTGATGTGGCATTTATCCATAAGCTCAGTAACTTGTCTTTGAAGATCCAATTCTTCTACAGGGTTGGAACGATAAGCGGGTCTGTTTGGTAAGGAATCTCATGGCACGAAATCTATCTGATGTTCTATGCCACGAATTGGAGGCAGACCTTGGACATTTTCCTCTGCAAAAACATCACCATACTCCTGCAAAATAAAATCAAACTCACTCGGAATAGCCGGTGCACTGTCAGAAGATGAGGTTAGTGTTCTCTTGTAAGCAAAAAAGATCATAGCCTGCTGAGCATACATGTTTCTCTTAACCTCAACATTCTTGACAAATAAATTGGAGTTTCTTACCTTCTGTTCCTTGTCAGCCTCTCTTTTGTTTTTAAGTTGTACCTGGTCAAGGTGAACTTCATGAGGTGACAGTGGGACTAATGTGATCTTCTTTCCTTGGTGCTCAAAGGAGTGGCGATTTGTGAAGCCATCATGCAACACCTTGTGATCATACTGCCAAGTCTCCCTAAGCGAATATGTCTAGCATCCATCGGAAGAACATCACACAATACCTCATCTGCATATCTTCCAATGGTGATAGGAACCTTAACTTGCTTATGGACTTTAAAATCTCCATCTTCACTAAGCCACTGTAGAGTGTAAGGCTTTGGGTGTTTCTGAACCTTCAGATTAAGCTTCTCAACCAGGGATGAGCTTGCCACATTGGTACAACTTCCTCCATCAATAATCAAGCTGCAAACCTTGTCTTGAATATGACATCTAGTATGGAACAGGTTCTCACGCTGGTTCTGCTCTTCTTCCTTTTGCTTCACACTCAAAGTTCTCCTAGTAACCAGTAGCTCTCCTTTGACTGGATAATCCATGTTTTCTTCATCAGTATCAATCAAGAGTTTCTCTTCTTCAGATTCATACTCTCCATTCTCAAGCAGGATAATCAGCTTCTTGTTTGAGCACTCATTGGCATAATGTCCAATGCCATGACATTTAAAACATTTCACATCTCTGGTTCTCATGGCTGGAGCTTTCCCTTTGTCATCTCTGCCACTTCCAGAAGTCTTAGTCTCCTCTTTTTGCTTGTTGAAAGCCTTCTCTTCTTTGTTGTAGGCTCGTTTAGAAGATGATCCATACTGGTTTCTGGTATAGGACTTCCTCTTGTATTGTTGCTCAATAAGCAATGCTTTGTGAAGAAGTTCCTCCATGGTGTTGAACTCTTACATCTCTAGCTGATCATGCACTTCTCTGTTCAAGTCTCCCTGAAACCTTGCCATGGTTGATTCATTATATTTACTAATATTGGCCTTGATCATGAGAGTTTCCTTCTCCTGGAAGTAATCTTCAACACTTTTAGTTCCTTGAGTCAGTCTTCTGAGTTTTTGATGGAGATCTCTTCCATAGTGACTTGGAACAAATCTAGCCTTCATGAGAGTCTTCATCTCGTACCATGAAGTAACTGTTGCCTCTTCAGTGTGTCTTCTCTTGTGCATAATCTGTTCCGACCAGTTGACTGCATATCCACTAAACTCAGTTGCAGCAAGCTTCACTTTCTTCTCTTCAGTGTAGTTTTGGCACTCAAAAACTAACTCCATTTTTTCCCACTCCATGTAAGCATCATGATCATTCTTACCATGGAAAGGTGGAATTCTCAGCTTGATATTACCCAGGTTATCATCAGTTCTTGGTCGTGGGTTGTAGCTTCTCCTGGATCTAACATCACTCCTTCCTGATGATGAATAAGCATCATCGGATCATCCTCTCTCGCTTCTCCTCTGGTTCTTCTTGCAGGGCGGTCAGCAGCTCTGTTTCTAGGATGTCTAGTTCCATAAAAGAACTCATTGGCTTCCTCTTGTCTTTTTGACAAATTATATGTGACCTGCTTGGTAATCTCAGCAATTAGAGTCTGCATCTTAAAAGGATTAATATTGACAGTAGGTGTTGTCTCCTCTGCTTGATCATTGTTGTCGCCTGACATGGTTCCTGCAAAATCAACAAACTTTAGCAAAACACAGAACTCAATTTTTCTCTCACGATCCTCCTTTGTTCTCTCAAGTTTTGTGGTGGTAGGTGATTCAAATGTTCTGTAACCAACCCAATCAAATGAAACTGCAGAAACCCAAAATCCCAAATGAAAGAAAGATAGACAGATTGCAAGATTTTGGATGAGCAAGTGATTTTACCAAACCTCAATCCGATTTCTCCTAGACTGAACCTGATTTCTCCTGGGGATATTTTAATCAGATCTGGCTCACTTGAAAATAGTTAGACAGATAAGAGGTTGATAAGAACATAAATACCCAGAAAAAAATATGAATTCGAAATCCCAAAGATATGTACTTGAAATCCCAGAAAGCTTCAGATTTTGATAGATTAGAGATTGAAAAATAACCCAGAATTTGTAGATCGACTGAGTGGTTGCTCTGATACCACTTAACGACTTCTTCCCAAGGAATTCCACTCTGATTTTGGTTGGATCTACTTTGCAACATATTAAAAGATGAAGGTTTTGGTGGATATTGATTTGATGGACGAAATAGGGTTGATATATGGTTGGGTTGAAGGGGAATCGATGGATTGATACACTGAGGTTGCAGAATGGCCTCAGATACCCCTCTCTCTCACTCTGGATTCGACAAACCAGTCAGTTTGAGAGCTTGTTGATTGTTTTGGGTTCACACACCTCACAATCAAGTTGTTCAAAGAACAAATGAATCACCAAGAAGAAAAAGAGGTTTTGATAAAAATGATGATTGAGTTCAGAACTGAAACCAAGCAACAATTTAAAGGGAAAAACAAGAGAAACTCGTGCATGAGGGTCTTGGGACTTGTAGTTTCGTGCGTGAGCACCTACGGAAAAAAATAAAACAAAAACATAAATATACTAGCTGTTACAGGAAAGAGCAGAGTAAATGAAGGTGGTTGGGATGGTGGTTTGGCCAAGGATCTCTTTTTCACTTTCTTGGTTCTGAATAAAGCCAACAATCTTCTCAATTAGTTTCTTGGACCTGGATCTCGTGATGGGCCCAATAAATATGACAAATGGATCTTCATTCTGGTCTTTGGACGTGTTTTGGGATGATAAAGATACATCTTCATTTTGGGTCTGGTCCATGTCCTTTTCTTCATAATAACTTGCTTCTTGCATCCATTCAGGTTCATCATCAGGTTCCTCTAAGTTTGGCTCATCCTGGATTGCATCACTACTCCTATGACACATGATAACGATACTTAGTGTCAAGGATGGTTCACAGCAGATTCCTCTTACCTTGTGTGAGGGTCAATGTAACACCCGCAATATGGATTAAGTCAAAATTCTTGAGTTTGCCGTTGTGGGAACCCGAATTTTGAAAAATCGAGATTTGTAATGGAATAAAGCGTTACTTTCTTTTATTGTCTAGACCATTGCGTACCCACACAAACATGAAAAAGGAAAAAGACAGTAAAGGAGATGAAGTTTCTTAATGGCATTTTGTTGATTGCGACAAGAACAATTTGAGACAAGACTTCACCAAAAAGATCATATGGAAGTCCGTTAACAGTGAGGAACAATAAAACAAAGCAAAAAACCTCTAAATCTAACTTGCTAGTCTAATCACCTAAACCTCTAAAGCTAACATGAATGTCTAAGTACTTTCGTTTTTCGATCCTTTGCTTGAATGTACAAGGTTTTGTTTAAAGGTTGGCTGCATTGCCATTTTTTGGTAGATTAAGAGCTGCCTTTGCTACCATATTACCTTCGATCTTTCCTTCTTGTCAAGATACGAGTTTATCTGTTTCGGAAATTTTTTATTATTATGTTTTCTTCCTTATTCCTATCCAACTAATGTAGACTGTCATAGAAGATGGGATACTTTACGTTCTAAGCTCTTGCTTCGGCTCTTTCGTTCTCTATTGATGGTTTTGTATACTCCCACTTAGTTTCTGATACAGATTTGATGAATTTCTATGAAAGTGTTACTTAAAAACTTTCCGAAGTTAGTTTTACGGAAGTTTTGTTTCATAAAACTTCTTTGATGAGCATTACAAACGTTGTTCGATACAAAATTTCTGAAAATTTCGTTTTACAAAATTTACGAAGTTTGTTCGTGGAACTCTTTTGTTTCGTAAAAACCTTGAGAAAGAACATTTTTCCGAATAACTCTTGTTAGGGTAGATTCTGCTTTGTTTATTTTTAGAGAAGGGATATACGAATTTTGTTCTATTGTTCCTAAGTTTACGCGGAATACGTGGGCTTGTTATATCGTTAGCTTCTTTGATCTCTAGATGAACAATTTTTACCCCAACAGTTACCCCCCAGTAGAGAAAGAAGCTGCCATGCATGCAAGTTCTTTTAACACTGCTGCTTCAGTTGGCGTATCTAACCCTCAGTCAAGTTAGCCCTGGGGTCACTTTCCCCTACTATTCCCATCGTTGGGAATGTTACAGAGATATCAGCAGTTCGAGAGATGATCATACAACCTTCGTGTTCCACCACTTCCCACATTCATGTCGTTGAGACCAAAAGTGCTCCTGAGCTTTTTTTCTGTGAAAAGAGAGATCATTTGTGGATTACCCGCTACTAGTGCTGCAAAGAAAACTTAAAGAAATCTAGCGATGGTCCTGAGAGGTCAAAGAAGAAGAGGATCAGTAAGAAAATCTATGGGTGAAGTTTTCCTCTTTGGTGGCATCTTCATCTGTTTCGATGACGGAGCATCGTGCTAAGGTATGCCCAGAAACCATCACAAGTATTTTACTTCACATGTTTGCTGCTTCTAACGTTTTTGTGTATTTATACAGTTCATTTTGTTGCTTTATGAAGTGATGAATGATTGTGGTTCAGAGATTGAACGAGTCAAGAAGGATCTTTCCGAGTTGAATCAGAAGTCATCTTTGTTGGAAGCAAGACTTGGAGAGATCAAGAGAAAGCATTCCTCCGAGAAGTTGGTATCGAATCCAGGATCAGTGAACTCTAGAGGGACCTTGGCTGTTATACGAATATTTTTCTTCAGGAGAAGAAGGCAATAAATACAAAAACGTCAGAAGTTCATCAACTACAGTGGAAAATCCATGGCGAGGGAAGCTTGATGGATCACGGGTCGAGGCGATGAAGACTTAGTGAATTGTGCCTTGTGAACAGAATATCAGTCACGTTTGACGAAGATTGCGAGTTCACTGGATGCTCTGACGAGGATTAGCAGAGACATCGATCTTGTCATCGTTAATGTTGGGGTAAAGTCGGTCTTAAAAAATCAACGGCTAAAAACCTCGGAGAATTGTATCATTAGCAAGAACAAGCTGAAAAGGTCGAGACAAAATACCACATATGCTATGCCCACTTGAACAAACATTTTGGGAACCGTAATTTGCACTATTAAATTTTCGTAAATGGAGGAAAGCCAAGATTCTCGACATTTGCTGAGAATCCGGATACTTGGTAAGTACACGACAAACGATCATGAGCGGAAAAAAATTAATAATGTGAAAATTGAGTGCTAACAAAGCGATGATCTTATTTTGAATACGTGTATGAGCGTTAAAACATGTGAAAAAGCTTCGGCCACAAGAACTGTCAGCATGTTCTCCAGTTCTAACTACTAGGAGCTTAAAACCTAGTTGAGTCGTAGTTTAATAACAAAAACGAGAACTGCCTAAATTTCTCAAAGTACTAAAGTTGCTGTTTTTTTCTGTCACCTATGCTCCTCACCTTGGCTATCCTTACATATGCCTCCAAGGTCGGTCATCTTTCCCCTTCTGTCCCCGATTCGAGTTATCTCTTTGCGAAAATTGTCTTTATCTTCTCGATTTTCATGTTTATCTTTGAAGTTTTGCATTTTATCGTATATTCCATTTATTTTTAACTAAATAGAATATACCCTCATTGTATTTTTGGCCTATCCTCGTTTTAAATCAGAAGTGGGCTTTCGTCGTGTTTAAGGCCTCTCGAACCGTTTTATGAATTATACATTTTTACGATAATCTTTGGAGAGATCGTCGGTGCTATGGAACGATGGAAACAAATTATTTTTTCACGAATACAGTGATATTAAGTTAAATATCATCATCTCCGACGATCAATTTGAACTTTAATGAGAAAATATGTCTTCATTGCTTTTATTGTAAAATCTCAACGGAAACTCCAATTTAGATAAAACGAAAGACATTTCGATCGAGGTTACAAGGAGAAAACATTGAGAGCCTCACTAAGACTCAGAGGAGTTGTGTGGATATTTTAGGGAGAGGGAACAACTCTGTGGCGATGAGAAGCTCTATGTGGCGATGAGAGGCCTTGTGGGGCGATGAGAGCTGTGTGGGGCGATGAGATTGCGTGTGTGGCTATGGTAGAGCCTTGTGAGAGGATGAGGACTTCTTTGTGGCGATAAGACATGCTGTGTGGCGATGAGAGCCCCTGTGTGGCGAGGAGAGGTGTGTGGGGAGATTAGAAGTAGAATGATCTTGGTTAGACCTCGTCCCAATCTCTTTTAAGTTGGATGAAGGGATGTTTGACCGAAGGTTACTAGCACCTTTTTTGGTCAATGGTACTTCACACAAAGTCTATGGAAGACCTTGTGTTTCTTAGAAGAATTAAAACCCACGAGTGTAACCTCATTTCTAGGCCTGATAACACGTATGGAAGGTTCCCCTATCTTATGATCGTGGCTTGCTCAAGGATGAACAAAGAGAACTAAAGAACAAAAGAGTTTTCTCTAATATAATACTTTATTAAATTATTGATTAGGTAAAAACTTGTAGAGTACATAAGTTTATATATAAAATTTCTAGAGTAAGTAAATAGGAAAACTTAGCCGGTCCCTTTATGAAAAGAAAACAACACAACCGGCTTTATGATAGAAGGCAAAAACTAGTAAAATAAAAAACTGCCTAAATGGCTTTAAAATGGAAATTTACCCTTTATCTTGCATAGATTGACTCAAATGGCTTCTCTAGGACTTCTTTACTGTATTTGGCCGTGGCTCATAAAGGGAAATAGGTGATTTTCATTTCTGGTCGATCTTTCCATTTTCTCATTTTGATCTTTTCCATTTTTGGTCAGTAGAAAAGAAAATTCATCTATGTTCAGTTTCACACGTCCTATTTTCATTCTGACATGACCAATATGCTTCTTAGACCCAACTTGTTGATGAGAATGATCTTGTTTCTTCATTTCAAATTCCGGATCTTCATCTTACATTTCCAAATTTATTTCTCGAGCATTTCGGCTTAACCAATCCATTTTTCGATCACCTCTACTTTTCCAGTCCATTTCTTGTCCAAAACAGTGTGTCCATTCCATTTCTTGATCAAGTAAGTTGCACACCAGTCGTTCATGTTGATCCATAGATAATCCATGCTTGATACAGAATATATCAAAGTACATAGACTTCTCTCGGGCCAATACTTCATGGATCAAACCAATAAGCTCTTGAAGAACTCCATCAGGTCGTGATATGATCCCTTTTCCAGTTGGTTCATGCATTGTCTTAAAACCCATCATGGTAAGGCAGGTCAGGATCACTCCATCCCTTCCTCCTTTAAATGGATTTTCTCTAAAATCTGAACCTTCTAAATTGCCAAATTCATGCATCTCTTGCTGCCATTTCATTGTTCTAGACCTCATCACACAATGATTCCCTCCAGGCTCGAAAACAAAGTATTGCAAACCTTTCTCAAGTGGATCCTTCACTTTGTGTAGCTCCTTTCTGATTCCTAACCAAACACATTAAACTCAGTATCAAAGGTCTTTAGGAAATCAGATGAAAACAATAATAATATAGAATGAAACTTCCCCTTTGAAAAACGAGCTGCTTCAACTTGATTTTTCTCCAGTTGAAGGTTCCACACGTCCTGATCTCTCCAGTGAGTATAGTGTTCATCCTAACCTTCTCTTCATGTGCCAAAACCACTCCTCCTTGAGTAAACCATTTCAGAATTTGGCTTTGAGCTTCCTTGAGATTGCTGACATGTTTTTGTGGCTTAGACTTGTCATAATACTTCAGTGTCTCTCCAAGATCGCACAAGATCTCATGTACTGGTCTGGTGGTCGAACTAGCCCAAAATAATTAAGAATGAGACAGCTCCTATCATCTCTCAAGACACCTTGAACCAAAACTCCTTCTGGTTCTCGAATAGAATTCCCTTTTAGGTCAGGTGGTCTAGTGAACCGATCCCCATACTTCCACCTGAGATGTGGCTTGTCATCAGCTTCTTTAAACACTCCTAAGGACCTTCTATGGACAGCCTGATCAGTTGTAGGTTCGTTCATGACACCCCTCCTCCTTTTGAAAGACTTGTCCGCAGATCTAACTTCATTCTTTGAAACAATGGAGGCAGTTTCCTTAGATACTTCCAGTTCCATATATCAAGCGGATAAGCATTATGTTTACTCTTCTTCCTTACATTTCTCTGAGATTGTACCTGTATATCCTGAACACTCACAGCAACAACTATAAACCCAGCATCATACAAGTAAAACATATTTTTATTCAAACTAGGAATCAAATTTTCTTGTCCTAGACAACCTAGCACACGTTTCCAATGCTTAACTTTCTCCTCAAAGAAGATGTTGTACACCAGAATGTCATTAAAGCTCCACACAACATCATTACAACAGAATGAGAACAAGATATGCAGTACTATATTAATATCAGCACACAAACGAGTAGGTTTAAGTTTAGAACCACTTAGAAAATGTTTCCCATGTCCAACATGCATATCAAAGATTGTGTTATAGACCAGGATATCATCAAAGCTCAAGAAAACACAATTCTCAAAGAATGATCTCAAAACAAGCTAAGATTTATCAGAAATAGAATACAACTGATGAAGCTCAATTTTATAAATCTTTTCAGACTCCACAAGAGCAGTCCTTAGCAGTTTCAGTTCAAGCAACTTTCTAACCATATGTTTTGTCCAAGCACGTGTGGATGCAAGCAATTCATCAATGACCATTCCATGCTTAAGAAAGTTCATAACAAAACCGATTTCCTTAAAACTAGCAAGTGGTTTACAAGGTTTTCTAAAGCAAAAATCATGTTGTGTCAAAACAAGCTCTAATATCATCTCAAGGTGATCAAGGCTTTTGTTATATTCTACAAACTGCTCAAGATTCAAGACAAGACGAAAATTGTTTTCTTTACCACAATGCACACGTTTTTTATCTTAAGATTTATTAGATTTAAGCATCTTAAAAGAACTAATCATGTTATCAAAAGGAGAGTTTGAAACACAAAATTATTTCACTTGTTCAAGACCTAAACGTGTGACATCCTTAGAAGGAACCATGACAAACAATTCACGCACAGAACTGATACTGTCTTGGATAACTTGAGGTGGGATGAATGAGGGTTGATTTGAGGCTTCTAGCACTCTATTTAGATTTGTGGACTTGGCTTTGAAGCTGACGAATTGCTCAAAGTTGGTTTTCTTCTCTTAGACACAAGTTGACCTTGTTACCTTTCTATGATACTCACAATGGAAATATCTTTCCCTTAGTGATGCTATCTGCTCAGGCACCGAACAAAAGAACTAAGAACTTGGAACGTTTGTTGGCTTAAAGATTTTTATTGAAAAGTAGTGTGTCTGCCTTAGCCATCCTAGAGAAGCTTAAATAATAAAACCCCTAGTCTACAAATTCTTAACACTTATCCTAATCCTAACAAGTTTTGGTTTAGCTAAATAAAAAACAACTAAATAAAATCCTAGATTACATTGCTTTAGTTTAGATCACATGAGATCTTCTTCTGCGGATAAGAGGTTGATCCACAAAGCTGCCTTCTCTCCTAGATTCGTATCTATCTCTTCCTTGGCTTGGACTAGTTGGATCATGGTTCTCAAAGCTTCAAATTGGACATTAGATTTTGATCTGCTTGTTGTCCCAATGGGGAAGACAAGTGGGTCAGTTTCTGGGTCGTTGATATATGATTGGGCCGGATATAATTCCTCTCGTTCATCTTCTAATTGATCCCGACCCATGTTTCTCAAGAGCCCAATTCCTTACATAGTCATATTTTGTCGATGAAAGTGCTCCCATTTGTTCAGAATCTCCTCCAAGTCATCCTCCTTTGAGAGCAGCCTCTCCTTGGCCGGATCAGTAGCGTCTAGCTTTCCTTCGCCTTGTTCACCCTTCGATTCTGGTGCATCGCTCTCCTCCTCATCCGGCTCCAGAAGTCCATCCAACACCTCCAAATATCTTCCACAATATGGTGGATTAACCATGTTGTTAGTGGATCGATCAGTTGTCATCTTCTTGGTTTGATCTCTTTGCTCGTCCAGTTGATCAGGCATGTCCTTGGCTGCATCGTTCCCTCCTCCTTTAGAAGATTTGATCTCAAATTCGAAACATCTGAAACAAAAGAAATCAACTCAGATATGTTGAAAGTGGAACTGATGGAGTACTTACCTTGAAGGCCAATCTGGTAGGCATTGTTGTTAAGACGCTTTATCACTTTGAATGGACCATATTTCCTTGGCATCCACTTAGAATTCTTTTCAGCTGGAAGCCTTTCCTTTCTCAGGTGAATCCAAACTAATTCTCTTGGTTCAAGGATAAGTTCTCATCTACGTTTGTTGGCTCTGGTGTTTTGAATCTTAGTCCTCTATTCTATGTTGTTCATGACCTGCTCATGCAAAGATCTAACAAACTCGGCCTTTTGGTTCCCATCAAGATTAGCCTGTTCTTTTAAAGGTAGAGCAAGTAAGTCCAGAGGTGAAACAAGATTAAAGCCATAAACAATCATGAAAGGGGACTTCTTTGTTGCTGAATGTAAAGATCTATTGTAAGCAAACTCAACTGGAGCCAAGCAATCCTCCCAAGTTCTTATGTTCTTTTTAATTATTGCATGCAAGAGAGTTGAAAGACTTCTGTTAACTACCTCAGTCTGCCATCAGTCTGTGGGTGACAAGTTGTGGAGAAAAATAACTTGGCTCCTAGTTTGTTTCGTAAGGTTTTCGAAAAGTGGCTAAGGAACTTAGAATCCCTGCAGATACTATTGTCCTAGGCATGCCATGCAATTTAACAACTTCTCTATAGAATATAACAGCTATCATTGATGCATCATCAGTTTTATGACATGGAATGAAATGCGCCATTTTGGAAAATCTGTACACTATCACAAAGATGTTATCCCTACCTTTCCTAGTTCTAGGCAATCCTAAAACAACGTCCATAGAGATGTCTACCCACGGCGTAAAATGAATAGGGAGAGGAGTATACAAACATGTAGGCTGGATAGTGGACTTAGCATGTTTGCAAACTACACACCTTGAGCACACCTTCTCCACATCCTTTTTCATGTTGGGCCAGTGTAAGTGCTCTTGTAGAGTGCTCAGGGTCTTTTCTACACCAAAGTTTCCCATAATACCTCTTCCGTGAGCTTCCCTAACATACATTTATCTCAAAGAAGAACAAGAAACACACATGCAGTTATCAGAGAATAAGAAACCCTTAACTTGATAGAACCTACCACTCAGATGTTTCACAGTCTCCTGGTACTTCGCTTGGAAGTCAGGGTCAGTTTCATAACAAGATTTCAAATGTTCAAAACCTAAGAGTTTAGTTTCCAGAGAGGATAACATACCATACCTTCTAGAGACTGCATCAGCAATCACATTCTCCTCACCTTGTTTGTACAGGATCACATAGGGAAAAGTCTCAATGAATTCGACCCACCTCGCATGCCTTTTGTTCATCTTCTGTTGACCTTTCATATGCTTAAGAGATTGATGATCCGTGTGGATCACAAAATCTTTGGGCCAAAGGTAGTGCTGACAAGTTTGGAGTGCTCTCACGAGGGCATAGAGCTCCTTGTCATATGTGGGATAGTTCAAGGTGGCTCCTCCTAACTTCTCACTAAAATAGGCAATTGGCCTCTTATCCTGCATCACATTCTATCTCAGAAGTTATAAGAAAGTCAGGAATAATCAACAATGTGAATTAGTCAACTTACCTTTAAGCATTTGAAATGCTTGCTCTTGCTCCGGTCCCCAGGTAAATCCCACACTTTTCTTGACCACCATAGTTAGAGGAGCAGTTATTGCTGAAGTCTCTAACAAATCGTCCGTAGAATCCAGGAAGGCCATGAAAGATTCTAACTTCCCCAATGGTTTTAGGTGTTGGCCACTCTCGTATGGCCTTAGCCTTCTCTTCATCAACCTGTACACCCCGTGCTGAAACTACAAAACCCAAAAAGACAAGGCTGTATGTCCCAAAGGAATATTTTTTATAGTTAGCATACAAGATTTCCTTCCTAAGCACTTCTAGCACCTTGCTTATGTGCTCTACATGATTTGTCATGACCCTACTATATATTAGTATATCATGAAAGTACACGACCACAAACCTTCCGATGTAGGCTCCAATAACATGATTCATTAGCCTCATAGACGTACTAGGAGCATTGGTTAAGCCAAAAGGCATCACTAACCACTCGTATAACCCTAGTTTAGTTTTAAAGGCTGTTTTCCATTCATCACCCTCTTTCATCCTAATCTGATTGTATCCACTCTTCAAAACTATCTTAGAGAACACATATGAGCCATGTAGTTCATCTAACATATCATCAAAGTGTGGAATGGGATGTCTATACTTAACAGTAATGTTGTTGATTGCCCCAGAATCTACACACATCCTCCAACTACCAGTTTTCTTAGGAACCAACAAAACAAGGACAACACAGGGACTCATACTCTCTCGAATATGTCCCTTCTCTAAGAGATCATTTACCTGCTTTTGAAGTTCCTTGGTCTCTACAGGATTGGTCTTTTATTCTGGTCAATTAGGTAGTACGGCCCCTGGTACAAAATCAATTTGGTGTTCAATCCCTCTGATAGGGGGTAAGCCTATGGGATTGTCATCAGGGAACACATCCTTGAACTTCTGCAAAATCAACTCAATAGCTCTCGGAATAACCGGATCAGGGTTAGTAGTAGAAGACAATAGCTCCTTTTAGATCACTAGGATCATAGCTTGTTGATCAAACATAGCTTTCTTAATATCACTAGATGTAGCCATAAGGACAAGAGAGTTCTTTACTTGAGTTGTGGCTAGATCCTCCTCTTTGCGCTTCTTGAGTTGTAAACACGCTCCTAGGATGCTTCTCTGGATTGAATGGGATAGATCCTTGCATAAATGAGTCTAGGACTCGAGTTTACCAAGGGGTTTGGATCGTATGGTGACACAAGAGGCTGCGGATAGGCTTCTTGATACTCCTAGGTTCTAGATCAGATATGACACACCGAGATAGGACCCTTAGATGCCAGATATGACTCACCAGCAAACTCTTTCACTCGACAAAGGCAAGGAAAAGAGACAAGACAAAAGGATTTAGGTAAAAGATAACTTGTTGCCTTAAGGGTTTCCGGACAACAATATATATAGAATTGTACAGGCACAAGCTCTAGTAGGCAAAGAAACACAAGGGAACACGCTCCCTTGGGTTTAAAACCATAACATAAAACCATAGTCTAAAAATAACATAAGGTAGAAATGTGGTCGGTCCTAATATGCATACATATCATGCATATACTAAGATACATCAAATAGGTTATTTGTGAAGCAAACTAAGGCCTTATTAAAAACCCATCTTTATAAAATCCAATGGGACAAAACCAAAGGTAGGGAAAAAGATCACACTTAGATTGCTTGCCTAGTTGATGATCAGCTTGATAAAAGAGTAGCTTGAATGGTGGTGAGTGTGTCTTGGTTGATCGAGCTTCGACCAAGAAAATCTTCTTCCATCAACGACATCTTAAGTAATCCTCCAATAGCTTCCTTGAGCTTCTTTGATCTGGAACAGGTCATAGGTCCTTCAGGAATGGCCAAGGCATATTCATCAGTTGGTTTGTCCATCAGCTCATCATCTCCATTAGTCGACTGGTCCATCATCACATCATCCCCTACCTCTTGAAAAGCATTTGTCCTCAAATCTGGATCATCTGCAACAAAAGGGATTTAGTCAGTAAAGTTGAAGCTATTACTCACATCATACTTACCTTGGAGGTCCAGCTTGTAGGCATTGTTGCTGATGTTCTATAGGACCTCAAAAAGTCCATCGACCTGCGGCATCAGTTTAGATTTCCTCTCACTTGGAAATCTTTCTTTCCTTAGATGTACCCTTACTTGGTCACCAACTTCAAACACCCTCTCACGCTTTCCTTTGTTTGCATGTTTGACATACTGCTTTGTTTTATCTTCACTGTTGCGTCTAGCTTGCTCATGAATATGTTGTACCATCTCAGCCTTCTTTTTGCCATCCAGACTAACTCTTTCACACTCAGGTAAAGACATTAGATCCAAAGGAGAGGTGGGACTGAACCCATAAACAATTTCAAATTACGTGTACTAAGAAGCAGAATGAATAGCATGATTGTATGAAAATTCACAATCATGCTTCCCAGGACTTCAAATTCTTTTTGATGAATGCTCTCAAAATAGTTCCAAGTGTCCTATTGACTACTTCGGTTTTTCCATCGGTTTGTGGATGACATGTGGTGGAGAACAACAACATAGTGCCTAGTTTAGACCAAAGAGTTTTCCAAAAGTAGCTAAAGAATTTTGCATCTCTATCTGAAACTATGGTTCTAGGCATGCCATGCAAATGAACTATCTCCTTAAAAAACAGATTGCCTTGCATCATCAGTCTTGTGGCAAGCTATCAAATGTGCCATTTTTGAAAACCTATCTACCACAAGAAAGATAGAATCCTTTCCAGTCCTAGTTCTAGGCAGTCCTACAATGAAGTCCATAGAGATATCATTCCACAGATGATAAGGAATGGGTAATGGAGTTTACAAACCATGAGATTGGACCTTAGACTTAGCTTGTTTGCAAGTTGCAAATCTTCCACAGATTCGTTCAATATCTCTCTTCATGTGCAGCCAAAAAAAATGATCCTGCAAGACCTTAAGAGTTTTGGCAATTCCAAAATGCCCCATAAGGCTTCCTCCATGGGATTCCCTAACAAAAAAGTCCCTTAAAGAGCAGTTAGGTACACACAAACGATTGTCATTGAACAAGAATCCATCCTGTCTAAAGTAATGTCCAGAAGAATTTTCTTCACAAGACTTGTATGCATCCCCAAAATCTTTGTCAGTTTCATACATACCTTTGAGTTGTTTAAATCCAAATAGCTTAGCATCAAGAGTGTTCAAGAGTACATACCTTCGTGATAGTGCATCAGCAACTATGATTTCTTTACCTTGTTTATACTTGATGACATAAGGGAAGGTCTCAATGAATTCCACCCACCTTGCATGTCTCTTGCTGAGCTTGCTTTGTCCTTTTAGATACTTGAGGGACTCATGATCCGTGTTTATCACAAACTCTTTGGGCCAGAGGTAATGCTGCCATGTTTGTAAAGCTCTTACTAAAGCATACAACTCCTTGTCATAGGTTGCATAGTTGAGAGTTGCTCCTCCAAGCTTTTCACTAAAGTAGGCTATAGGTCTCCTTTCCTGCATCAAGACAGCGCACCAATACCAATTCCTGAGGCATCACATTCTATTTCAAAAGTTTTGGTAAAGTCAGGAAGTATAAGAAGGGGTGGTTGAGTAAGCTTCTCTTTTAGGCATTGGAAAGCATTCTCTTGTGCTTCTCACCACTTGAATCCGACATCCTTCTTTATCACTTCAGTTAATGGGGCTGCTATGGTGCTAAAGTCTTTGACAAAACGCCTATAAAAGCCAGCAAGTCCATGAAAACTCCTTACTTCACCTACTGTCTTAGGACTCGGCAATTCTTGAATTGCTTTCACCTTCTCCTGGTCGACCTTTACTCTGTCTGCACTCACAACAAAGCATAGGAAGACCAAGTTATCCGTGCAAAAAGTACTCTTCTTCAAGTTGGCAAAAAGCTTTTCCTTTCTCAAAACATTAAGAGCTGACCTAAGGTGCTCTATATGATCTTCTATGCTCTTGCTATAGACTAAAATGTCATCAAAATATACTACAACAAAGATGCCTATGAAAGATCTAAGCACATGATTCATCAACCTCATGAATGCAGTTTGTTAATCCGAATGGCATGACTAACCATTCATATAGACCATGTTTAGTTTTGAATGCAGTTTTCCATTCATCACCCTCTTTCATCAAATTTGATGGTACCCACTTTCTAGATCAATCTTAGAGAAAATGCATGAGCCCTGTAATTCATCAAGCATATCATCTAATCTAGGAATAGGATGGTGATACTTCATTGTTTTGTTGTTGATTGCTCTACAATCAACACACATGCGCCAGCTACCATCTTTCTTAGGTACAAGGAGAACTGGAACTGCACATGGGCTCAAGATTTCTCAGATATGGCCCTTCTCCATCAGTTCTTCTACTTGTATTTGCAACTCCTTAGTCTCAACTGGATTAGTTCTGTAGGCTGGACGGTGTGGGAGTGTTGATCCAGGAACAAAATCAATTTGGTGCTCAATCCAACGAATATGTGGTAATCCAGTGGGATTATCCTCTGGAAACACATCTTCAAATTCCTGTAAAAGAGAGACAAGTTCACTCTGGTATGCCGGTGGGAGATCAGTGATGGTTAGTAGAGATTCTTTAAAAACAAGCAATAGGACAGGAGTTTGTGAATAGAGAGTTCTTTTGATTTCTCTGTGTTTGGCATAGAAGTTATGCTGCTTCTTTTGATCTGGTTTGAGGTCGATCTCTTTCTTCTTTTGGAGCTGAATTTGATCTTGTTGAACCTCCTTTGGAGTTGGAGGTACCAAGACAGGTTTACTTCCCTTAAATCTAGTAATGCTTGTTGGTATAGCCATCATGTACCACACGCCTATCTGACTGCCAAGGCCGGCCAAGGAGAATGTGACTTGCTTGCCTTGGTAACACATCACATAGGAATTCATCGTCATATCTACAAATGGCTAGAGGTGCTATCACTTGACTAGACACCTTCATCTCGCCTTCCTCATTAAGCCATTGTAGCCGGTAAGGTTTTGGATGCCTTTGAACTTCCAATCCTAAATTCTTCACCATTGCTTCACTAGCAACATTAACACAGCTTCCACCATCCACAATGAGACTACAAACCTTTCCTTGCACTAAACACCTTGTATAGAAAAGGTTCTCACGTTGCTCAAGTTCCTCAGTTTTGGTTTGTAGGTTCAAGAGCCTTCTAGCCACCAACAATCTTTCTTTTACTGGTTATTCTTCCTCATACTCTTCTTCAGAGTGCTCATGATCATACTCAGATATATAATCCTCAGACTCATATTCTCCATTCTCCAGTAGAATCATGATTCGTTTGTTGGTTCACTCATTGGCATAATGCCCTCTTCCTTGGAATATGAAGCACTTAACATCCCTAGCTCTTGAACTGGTAGCTTCGGCCTTCCCTTTCTCTTTTCCAAAGATAGCACTCGGTCTTGCTTCTTCTTTAGGATATTGTTTCCTCTCCTTTGTGTAGGCCGGCTTCTCTTCTTTAGGTGTTTGAAACCTTGAAGCTCCATAGTTAGTACGAGAGTGTCCCTTCCACTTGAGTTGTTGTTCCACAATGATAGATATGTGCAACATCTCTTCTAACTCAACATA
Source organism: Moricandia arvensis (assembly GCA_905132765.1). Classification (NCBI taxonomy): domain Eukaryota; kingdom Viridiplantae; phylum Streptophyta; class Magnoliopsida; order Brassicales; family Brassicaceae; genus Moricandia; species Moricandia arvensis. The sequence goes on from CAJHQP010000111.1 coordinate 235,566, forward strand.
GTGTTGCATCTCTACATTGTCTTGAATCTCTCGGTTGAGTCCTCCTAGAAACCGAGACATAGTGGCTTTTCTATCCTTAGAAATATTTTCTCTCAACATAAGTTGCTCCATCTCTTGAAAGTATTCTTCTACGGACCTTGATCCTTGGGTGAGCTTCCTTAGTTTCTGATGTAGATCACGATGATAGTGACTTGGAACAAAACTTTTACGCATGATAAATTTCATCTCTTGCCATGATTCAACCGGATACTCTTGGTTGCGTCTCCTAGTGGTCACCAACAGATCCCACCAGGTCAAGGCATAATCATAGAACTTAGTGGCTGCTATTTGGATCTTTTGAGCTTGAGTATACTGCTGATAATTAAAGACCAGTTCGATCTTCTTCTCCCACTCCAAATAAGCAACCAGATCAGCCTTGCCATGGAGAGGAGGTATCTTAAGCTTTAGTCCAGCAAGTTTATCCCTTTGATGTCTCCTACCCTCATGATTATGCATCTGCCTCCTCCGGATTTCTCTAGAAGAAGAAATATGATTGCGTTCATAGTAGTTGTCAGTCTCTTGTGAACCAGCATGTTCTCTTCGGTTTCTCCTTGATTATTCTTGCTCTTGTTGGGTTTGATTGCCTCTTTCTCTTCTTGATTAATGGCTATGGGCTTGACCAGTGGCTTGTCTGATATTTTGCTTCAATTCATCACGAAGCTCTTTCATGCTAACTTTCATCATCTCGGCCATGGTTGTTACCATTGTTTGGTTTAGTTGCTCAGTCATTTGCTCTCTTAGCAGTTTGTTCTTCCCGACTAGCTCTGCCTCTTCTTCTGATTCATTCACCATTGGTTCCTGGAAGCAAAGATAAACAAAACAAAACCAGTAAGGAGTTCCAACAAAACGATAAAAGAAAACAAGTTTACTCGAACAAAATTTCAAACAAGAAACTTGATCAACAGGTAATGGAATTCAAATGGATAACTCACAAGATTTGATTAGATTTTGGATCAAAAACAACAGATACCAGAAAGCAACAGATGGTTATGGCTTAACAAAGATCAGAGTTATTCAGATCAAAGGATCAAATCGAAATACAACAAAACATTTCACAATCCGGATCAACCAAATTGTAACGTATAACACAAGGATTCGAAAAGTTTAAATGAAAAATGAGATCAAAACTTGAAAATCGATTAACTTTAAGCAAATCAATCAAAGATCTAACAATTCAGGACAATAGAAAGGATAGATCAACTGATATTGCTGAAATAAAAAAGGATCAATCACAAGTACACGGTTAGATGAACCGATCAAAGAGTAGATCGATGAACAAACACTTAGTTTTCTCAGATTCACAACTCAAACAAACAGATCTATCAATTTAACACACAAATAAGAACATATCACTTGTTACAATCACCACAAAACAAAAATCGATCAACAGTTTAAGAGAATATGTAAAGATCAGTCGGAAACAGAAAAGGATAACGAGAAATCCCCTTCCAGAGATGCTCTGATTCCACTTAACACGCTCCTAGGATGCTTCTCTTGATTGAATGGGATAGATCCTTGCATAAACGAGTCTAGGACTCGAGTTTACCAAGGGGTGTGGATCGTATGGTGACACAAGAGGATGCGGATAGGCTTCTTGATACTCCTCGGTTCTAGATCGGATACACACCGAGATAGGACCCTTAGAAGCCGGATATGACTCACCAGCAAACTCTTTCACTCGACAAAGGCAAGGAAAAGAGTGAAGACAAAAAGATTTAGGTAAAAGATAACTTGTTGGCTTATGGGTTTCCGGACAACAATATATATAGAGACTTGTACAGGCACAAGCTCTAGTAGGCGAAGAGACACAAGGGAACACGCTCCCTTGGATTTAAAGACATAACATAAAACTGTAGTCTAAAAACAACAGAAGGTAGAAATGTCGTTGGTCCTAATATGCATACATATCATGCATATAGTAAGATACATCAACTAGGTGATTTTTGAAGCAACTAGGTGATTTGTGAAGCAAACTAAGGCCTCATTAAAACCTATCTTTAGAAAACCCAATGGGACAAAACCAAAGGTAGGGAAAAAGAGCACACTTAGATTGCTTGCCTAGTTGATGATCAGCTTGATAACAGAGTAGATTGAATGGTGGTGAGTGTGTCTTGGTTGATCGTGCTTCGACCAAGAAAAGCTTCTTGCATTAATGCAATCTTAAGTAATCCTCCAATAGCTTCCTTGAGCTTCTTTGATCTGGAACGAGTCATTGGTCCTTCAGGAATGGGCAAGGCATCTTCATCAGCTGGTTTGTCCATCAGCTCATCATCTCCATTAGTCGACTGGTCCATGATCACATCACGGTTCTTGTTGCACTTCTTTTGGAGTTAAAGGCACAGAAGTAATCTGCTTCTCCTTGTTGGCAAAGGTATGCCGGTTGGTGTAGCCACCATTAAGTATGGCTCTCTTGTCAAACTTCCATAGACGTCCCCAACAGGATGTGGCTAGCATCCATCGGTAGAAAAACACAAACGACCTCGTCTTGGTACTTCCCAATGCTGACGGGTACCTTAATTTGCTTGAGCACACGCAGATCAACTTCCTTGTTGAGCCATTGAAGTGTGTATGGTTTGGGGTGATCTTGAAACTGAAGGTTCAGCTTCATCATTAAGGTCTCGCTTGCTACATTGGTACAACTACATCCATCAATGATGAGGCTGCACACCTTGTTATGAATCAAGCAGCGTGTATGGAACAAGTTTTCCCTTTTTTCCTGGTCGGTAGCTCTAAGTTGAGCTTGTAACGTTCTCCTTGTAACCATGATTTATCCTTAAACTGGACAAAATCCTGGTTCCTCATGCTAACTCGGGGTGCTCTCCTAGTGATTAGGATGTCTCCTCGGACAGGGCATTCTACTGACTCCTTTTCATCCGATCACTATGTGGTTTCTCATCTTCAGAGACAACTTCTGCATTTTCCAAGATGATTATGATCTTTTTGCTCGTACACTCGTTAGCATAGTGCCCATAGCCTTGACACCTTAAGCATTTGACATTCCTAGATCGAGTAGATGTTGCTGGTCCTTTGCCTTTGTCAAGTTGAGATGCTCCAATTTTTTGGGTATTATCATTTGGCTTTATAAAGGATTGATCATACTTGGAAGGGACAGGTATAGAGGTCGTCCCATACTGATTTCGGATGTAGTTCTTCCTTTTGTTTTGTGGCTCAATCAGTATGGCCTTTTGCAGCAGCTCCTCCATCTCAGCATACTCTTGCATCTCTAGCATGTCCTGGATGTCCCTGCTTAATCCTCCGTGAAAGCATGCCATGGTGGCTTACATGTATTCATTCACTTATGCTTTCATCATTAGAGCCTCCATATCTTGGAAGTAGTCTTCTATGCTCTTAGTTCCTTGTGTTAACCGCCTCAATTTTTTATGAAGATCTTGCCCATAGTGACTGGGAACAAACTGGTTCTTCATTATTGTCTTTATCTTAAACCAGGATTACACTTGTGGCTCCCCATTACGCCTCAGGTTAGAAGCCAGCTGCTCCCACCAGTTGATGGCATAGCCACAGAACTCAGTTCCTGCCAGTCAAATCTTCTTCTCCTCTGTGTAGTTCTGGCAGCTAAAGACTAGCTCGAGCTTCTTCTCCCATTCTAGGTAAGCATCAGGATCATTCTTCCCATGAAAAAGTGGGATCCTGAAATTAAGACCACCTAGGTTGTCCTCCACTAGTTGTCTACGGTTGTGGCGCTTATTGGGTTGCCAGCTTGAGACCCATCATCACTCTCACTAGATATGTCTATTGGACCTCCATCAGAAAAGATCCGGTGACCCCCAACTTTGACTCGTGGTCCTCTCCTAGGTCCAATTGGAACTCTGGCCGCTCCAGATACAGCTCCTCTACCTTGACCTGTGTGAACAACATCGGGTAGATTTTGGTGAGGTTGTTGAGCTCTATTAAAATTATTTTGAAGTCTACGAGTGATCTAAGACATCATAGCCTCAAACTAAAGTTGATTGATGTTGATCTGCTGAACCACGGGTTCCTCATCTTGGCTGTGATCGCTTCTAGCCATTGGTTCCTGGAACACTTAAGCAAACATTAGACAATATGATAATTAACTATCTCTTCTCACTCAAGTTGATTGGTAATCAACAAATGTCCCTGATCTCCTTGGAAGTTCAGTTTAAAGCAGAGTTCAAATCACTTAAGATCTAGAAATCTAGCCCTAAAGTGAAGCAGAAGATAGATAGACAGATGTAAGATTTTCTTTGTCAAACCGTAATAAACACCTAGTTTTATGTCTCCTCAGCTCATCTGGATTTCTCCTCAGTTGTGTTTTTTTTTTTTTTTTTGATTTAGATCTTTCGATCTCTTTTGTTTTTTTATTGTTTTTTTCTGTTATGAGGTTGGCCTAGTTTGACTTACACGACATATATAGAGAAGAAAGTGTTTTATGGATAAACAAGAAAGACAAACGATTTCCCAACCTTCAAGTGGCTATGATACCACTTGATAAGGGCTTGGATGGCGTCTGCTCCTGGATCACTTGAGGTGGGATGGATGAGGGTTGATCTGAGTCTTCTAGCACTGTGTTTAGATTTGTGGACTTGGCTTTGAAGCTGATGAATTTCTCAAAGTTGCTTTTCTTCTCTTAGAAATAAGTTGACCTTGTTATTTATATAAGATGCTAACGATGGAAATCTCTTTCCCTTAGTGGTGCGCTCTGCTCAGGCAATGAATAAAGGAAATAAGAACTTGGAACGTTTGTTGGCTGAAAGCTTTTTTAATAGAAAAGTAGTGTGCTTTCCTTAGCTGTCCTAGAGAATCTTAAATACAGAAACCCCTAGTCTACTAAATCTTAACACTTATCCAAATCATAACAAGTTTTGGTTTTAACTAGATCGAAAATGTGAGAACCTAATTTCGCACTGTCGATTTCCCAAAGGTCTGGATTCTCAGCGAGAGCCAACGACGAGTAACCAAATAAACGCGGAAAATAGGTAAAAACAATTAAGCGAGTTTAGAAGAAGTAGATCTTTATTTCAAATTTGGGCATGAACGTTCCAGAGACTGCATAGAAGAAGTTTGTCTGGAAACGGGATTACAAAGGAAACTCCCTAACAAAAGCAGCAAAACAAGACTAAGTTTGCTAGCACTACCATCTATGTCAAGAAAAACCTGTGTGGCCGCAACTTGCTTAGCACTAGATGAAAAAGACGAAATTTTTTTTAAATATTTTCGATTGGACCTTATGAAAAGCTGTCTATGTACCCCTTTTGAGGATCAAGCCGAACGTAGTTCAATTAAAAGATTCGAACAAGAGACCGAACTGCCTGGGCGAGTTCGTCTAGTAATTGAGTGCTAGTCATAGAAACAACTTGTCAAGAATAGAGCCTAAGTTTTCTAAGTGCACAGAGTTATAGAGTCTAAAGAATCGTCCTAGCTTTCCTTGCCTTGGCTCCCCTTATATATTCCTTCAAGGTCGGCCGTCTGTCCTTTTCTGCCCCTGATTCCAGTTTATCTCTTCGCAGAAATATTCCATTATTCTCGATCTTCAGGATTATTCTTCGAAACTTGACATTTATCTTCTTTTGTGGATATTCAATAAACCGTCATAGTAACTTGGGCTCGATTTCGTCTAAAATCGTAAGTGGGCTTTAGTCGTGTTTTAGGCCATTTATGGTTTATACGTTTTATGATTATTCTCGGAGAAACCGTCGATTTGTCTAATATCTATTTTCAGTGTCGTTGATCTTACGAACTGAAGCACATCAATCCATTAAGTTGAGAAATTGATGTTGTTTACATTAACCTATATCATCTTGGCGTTTTGACCTGAACTTTTACGAGAAAACTTGTATTGCTTGTTTTCTTCATAAAATCTCAGCATAAACTCCGATTGGGACGAAGAGAAAGACATTTCGAACGAGACTCAAAGGAGAATAAAATAGTGTCACCTAATGTTGACCTGGGAAAATTGTGGTGGCCGCAGAGGAGGAGGGATGTCATAGTTTCCTGCTGGCGACCTAGGAGCTCTGTGATCGCCTGTAGACAACATGGGAGCTCTATTCCCACCTGCTGGCGACCTGGGAGCTCTGTGGTCGCCTGCTGGAAACTTGGGTGCTATGTGGTCGCATGCTAGCAACTTGGGAGCTTCGTGGTTTCCTACTGGGGACATGGGAGCTTCGTGGTCGTCTGCTGGTCACATGGGAGCTTTGTGGTCGCCCGATGGAGACCTGAGAGCTTCGTGTTTGCCTCCTGGCAACCTGAGAGATTCGTGGTCGCCTGCTGGTGACGTGCCATCTTCGTGGTCGCCTGCTGGCGACCTGGGATCTTCGTGGATGCTTGATAGCAACCTGGCAAAAGGATACAAGAAGCTTGTATGAGCGTTCTAGAGACAAAAGGATACAAGAAGCTTGTCTAGAAACATTATTACAAAGGAAATAGTCTGACAAAAGCAGAAAAACGAGATTAAGTTTGGTACGACTACCATCTATGTCGAGAAAAACCTGTGTGGCCACAACTCCCGTAGCACTAGACAAAAAAAACGGTTTTGAAGATTTCGGACTGGACCTTATAAAAGGCTGCCTACGTACACCTTTCAAGGATCAAGCCGAGCATAGTTCAATTAAAAGATTAAACAAAAGATCAAACTGCCTGGGTGATTTCGTCTAGTAATCGAGTGCCAGTCGTAGAAACTGAACTTGTCGAGAATAAAGCCTAAGGTTTCTAAGTACAGAGAGTTATAGAGTCTAAAGAATCTTCCTAGCGTTCATTGCCTTGGCTCCCCTGATATATGCCTTCAAGGTCAGCCGTCTTTCCTTTTCTTCCCCATATTCAAGTTTATCTCTTTGCGGAAATATTCCATTTTTCTCGATCTTCATGATTATCCTTGGAAACTTGAAATTTATCTTCTTCCGCAAATATTTGATAAACCGTCATAGTAACTTGGGCTCGATTTTGTCTAAAATCGTAAGGGGGCTTTAGTCATGTTTTAGGCCGTTTACGATTTATGCGTTTTATGATTATCCTTGGACAAACCGTTGATTTGTCTGATCTCCATTTTCAATGTAGTTGGTCTTCCGAAATGAACCAAGTCAATTCATTAATTCGAGGATGTGATGGTGTTTACATTAACCTATATCATCTTGACGTTTTAACTTGAACTTTTTTGACAAAACTTGTGTTGCTTGTCTTCTTTGTAAAATATTAACGGAAACTCTTATTGGGACGGAATGAAAGAAATTTTGATCGAGACTAGATAGAGAACACAATAGTGTCACCAAATGGTGACTTGGGAGAGTCGTGGTCTCCTTGTAGTGACCAGAAAGAAGGAGTAACGTCGTGGTCCCCTGCTTACGACCTAGGAGCTATGTGATCCCCTGCTGGCAATCTGGGAGCTTTATAGTCGCCTTCTGGCGACCTGGGAGCTATGTGGTCGCCTGCTGGGGACCTGGTAGCTTCGTGGTTGCCTGCTGGCGACCTAGGAGCTTCGTGGTTGCCTGCTGGCGACCTAGGAGCTTCGTGGTCGCCTGCTGGCGACCTGGGAGCTCTGTGGTCTCCTGCTGGTGACCTCGGAGCTTCGTGGTCGTCTGCTGGTGACCTGGGAGCGTCGTGGCAGCCTGCTGGTGAGCTGGGAGCTTTCTGGTCGTATGCTGGCGACCTGGGAGCTCTGTGGTCACCTGCTGGTTACCTGGGACCTCTGTGGTCGTCTGCTGGCGACCTTGGAACTATGTGGTCACCTGCTGGCTACCTGGGAGCTCTGTGGTTGCCTACTGGCGACCTAAGAGCTCTTTTGGTCGCCTGATGGCAACCGGGGAGCTATGTGGTCGCCAGCTGGTGACCTAGGAACTTCGTGGTCGCCTGCTGGTGACCTAAAAGCTTCGTATACTTTTGGATCTGTTTTGTTAGTTTTATGAAAGTTTTTCCGTAAACGTTTTCCGAAAGTTGATTTACGGAAGATCATCTCATAGATATAATATGATGTTTTTCTCAGAAAATTTCCTGATTTTGTTTGATGAAGATTGTTCAATAAACTTCATTTATCGCAAAAAACCTTCTGCAAGAATGTTTTCCCATCTTTTCATGTTTGGATTGAAGTTTTTATATTCCTTATCCAGGATGAAATATATGAATTTTGTTCTTGTATCCTTACGCAAGTTGATTTGGCTTATTTTTTATAATGTCTTCGACATTTCTAGTTTATATTTGCTTAAGGACAATTCTCAGAGGATTTTAGCCGTTGTTTTTGTTGTTACCGATTTTGACCTCAACATAAAACAACTAAATAAAATATTAGATTACATTGATTTTGTTTAGATCACACGAGATCTTCTTCTGCAGATAAGAGGTTGATCCTCAAAGCTTCCTTCTCTTCTAGATTCTTGTCTATCTCTTCCTTGGCTTGCACGAGTTGGATCATGGTCCTCAAAGCTTCAAATTGGGATTTAGACTTTGATCTGGTTGTTGGCCAAAAGGGAAAGAGAAGTGGGTCAGTTGCTGCATCGTTGCTCTCTTGTTGGGCCGGGGAGAATTCCTCTCCTCCATCTTCTAATTGATCCCGGCCCATGTTGTTTCTCATGAGCCCAGTTCCTTCCTTAGTCATATTTTTTTCGATGAAAGTGCTCCAATTTGTTGAGAACGTCCTCCAATTCATCCTCCTTTGAGCTCATCCTCTCCTTTGTCGAATCAGTAGCGTCTAGCTTACCTTCGCCTGGTTATCCCTCCGATACTGATGCATCGCTCTCCTCCGATTCCGGCTCTAGCAGTCCATCGGACACTTCCATAGATCGTCCACAAGATGGTGGATAAACCATGTTGTTAGTGGATCGATCAGTTGTCATCTTCTTGGTTTAATCTATTTGCTCGTCCGGTTGATCAGGCATGTCATTGGCTGCATCAGGAACACATATTATCAAGTTCGATACAGTGGTCTGGAAAATCATAAGACAATGACTTAGGAATTACTTTCGGTTCCAAGCTGATCAGCTGCTCCAACGCTTCACCTTGTCTTACACGCTTTGTCTCTGATTCTGGTAAGTGTTCTTCTAAGACCTGTGAAGCTAACACATGGATACTCGGTTGTACCGGTTCAAAACAAGTTAGTTCATCATAAGTATTATTGGCTAGATGTTTAGATTGAGAAGAGAGAGTGGAACATTCATGTTCTTTCTCCAGCTCTTTCTTTACCATAATCTTTTTTTCAGCTGTTGGATAACCAGTTCCTTCTTGCTACGGTTTGGATTGTCAACTACTGAGGGTGGTCGTGTGACTGACCTCTGTTTTGGATCTTCCATCACCTTTCGGACTGGGTCAGTGAACTCCTTACTGTGCACATACTCTTGAAGTTGCTGAGATTCTCTTTGGTGATCACGAGTAGAATAAGCCCTTGGCTCTTTTCTGGCAGACCTTACACGTTCCTTTCTCCTCTCCATCAACCCTCCAGGATGTGAACTATCATTCACACAATCAAACTCATCAAAAACATATGTATCTCTTTTTCTTAAAGATTTTTTCTCTTCTTTCTAAAGCAGATTTTGTGGCTGTGTTAAACTGGTTGTAGTCTAGCTCTCTTTCAGGACGTCTCCTCCTATCCTTCTTATATATCTTGCTTCCTGCAGAACAAGTTAGAGAAAACAACCCTCTCTCCCTCAATTTTATGGTGTAACTCTCTAGAACCTTGTTCTTTCTATAGGTCAGTAGTGAGCAAAGCTTCAATCAACTAAGGACTAGAAACCTAAACTAAGAACGTGTATAGATAAAAAGATTGCAAGATTTTTGTTGCCAGACCGTATTAACCTCCTGACCGAATTTCTCACCGGTCGACTGGATTTCTCTTCAGTGTTTCTTTTTTTTCTTTTGATTTTAGGATAGCTCGATCTAACTAATACAAAAGGTAGGCAGAGAAAAAAGTGTTTTAAATAGTAGAAGATTAAAGACTTTAGAAAAAAATCCTAACCCTTCAAGAAGCTCTGATACCCCTTGGAATGATCTTGGTCAGACCTCGACCCAATCTCTCTTGAAGGTGGATTAAGGGATGTTTGACCGAAAGCTACTAGCACTTCTTTTTGTCGATGGTATTTCACACAAAGGCTATGGACGACCTTGTGTTGCTTAGAAGAATCAAAACCCACACGTGTAACCTCGTTTCTAGGCCTGATAAAATGTCTGGAAGTTTACCCTACCTTATGATTGTAGCTTGCTCAAAGATGAACATAGAGAACTAGGAACAAGAGAGTTTTCTCTAATATAATACTTTATTAAATTATTGATTAGGTAAAACATGTAAAGTACATAATTTTATATAGAAAACCTCTAGGATAAGTAAATAGGAAAACCTAGCCGGTCCCTTTATTAAAAGAAACCGACACAACCTAGTAAAATAGAAAAGTGCCTAAATGGCTTTGAAATGGAAATATGCTAAAGTTGAACTAGAAAATTAGAGAACACGTCAAACATATGAACCGTTCTTGTTTAGAAGTAGTCTCGATCTATACCACGTAGTAGATGTCGATCGAAACTCCGTTAAGACTCACGAGAGTGACTTATCTAAACCCTAAGTTTGAGTTTAAAACAAGAGCTTCACTAAAACCCTTAATAATCCATTAGTTGGCATGTCCTAGTCTACCTGAGAGTTCCCCTAAGTCTAATCTTTCTTAATAATCCTTACAAACCAAACCAATCCTTGATTCACTATTCATAAATCTATACTTTCATCTAGCTTTATTTCGAAACAACATATCTATTGTGTGATCTTAGAGTCTTTATGAATTCAATCCCTATGTTCTACATTGAACTTCTAATTTAAGAGAGTAAAAGTAGCTTGTAGGGTTAATTTGAGAATGCATAACAAAACTACATCAAGAGGCCTTGTGTGTAGCGATGGGAAGCTGTGTGAGGCGATGAGAGCTCTCTGTGACAATGAGGGAGCCGTGTGTGGCGATGAGTGCTCATCTGAGGCGATGAGGAGCTATGTGGCCATGAGAGGGAGTGAGAAGTGTGTTGGTTCTTCTCCTCCGTTCTCATTCTCTCCATTGATCGCTTTGTAATATTTCAGAACCACTTAGTTTGTTTTACGCAAACTTTTTTGTAAACATTTTCCAAAACCTGTTTTGTGGAATATTATCTCATAGATTTTCCTATGACGTTTTTCCGCAGAAGCTTTCCAAATTTTTTGTACAAACATTTTTTTTGTAAAACTCGTCAATTATCGTAAAAACCTTTTGCAAGAATGTTTTTCCGATATTTTCAGGTTTAGATATGTACTCTTTCATTTCTTGTCTGAGATGAAATACATTGAGATTTATTTTTGTATCCTTATTTAAATAGGCTCGGCTTGTGTGTAGTGTAGTTCATTTAACATTTCCAACTCGTATTTGTTTAAGGAATACTTTTGCAGAATATTTTAGATGTTGATTTCTTCGTTACCGATTTTGACCCCAACAATTAGCCCCCCAGCTAGGTAGAACTTTTATGATGCTCTTGCGACATGGTGTTAGGTATATTAAGCAAGTTAGGCGAAATTAGTGGTTGAAAAGTCCGAGGGTCAAATGATTTTCACTGAAAGCTATATGGGATCTTCCTTTCGTACATCCTCAAACTCACTTCTCCAAGGAGTTCTCTAAGGTGGAAATTCTTTTTCACTTCTCTCCTTTTATTATTATGTGTTGGGGTAAAAATCGGTTACGACGAAATCAATAACTGAAACTTCCCGAAAAATATTTATCTTTAAAAAGAAAGAGATAATATTTGAGAGCAGGAAAACCGAATTTAGTTTCGTATGAATTTTGAAAAGAATTCATATGAATATTCCTCGAGAAAGTTTACCCTAGTCCACGGAAAAACGGATCTTGAGCATCAAAAAAAACGAAACGACTATAAGGCTAGATCGTCCAACTCTCCCATTTGGCTAGTTGAACCGAACGAGCCGTCCAACTCGGCAGACGGGCGAGTTGGACTAAGCAAGCCGTCCAACTCGAATTTAGTTTTTGCTTTCTAGTTTTTGGATAGAAAGCAAAAACTAGTAAAATAGAAAAGTGCCTAAATGGCTTTGAAATGGAAATATGCTCTTTATCTTGCATAGATCGACTCAAATGGTTTCTCTAGGACTTCTTTGTGGTATTTTTCTGTGGCTCGTAAAAGGAAAGAGGTGATTTCCCTTTCTGGTCATTTTTTCTATTTTCTCGGTTTGATCTTTTCCATTTTTTGTCGGTAGAAAGGAAATTCATCCATATTCTATTTCACACGTCCTATTTCCATTATGACATGACCAATATGCTTCTTAGACCCAACTTGTCTATCAGAATGATCTGGTTTCTTCATTTCCAACTCCAGATCTTCATCTTGCATTTACAAGCTCATTTCTCTACCATTTCGGCTTAATCAATCCATTTTTATCACCTCTACTTTTCCAGTCAATTTCCTTTCCAAACAATTTTGTTCATTCCATTTCTTGATCAATTAAGTTGCACACCAGTCGTCCAGGTTGATCCATAGGTGATCCATGCTTGATAAAGAACATACCAAAGCACATCGACTTCTCAAGGTCCAGTACTTCATGGATCAAACCAATAAGCTCTTGAAGAACTCCATCAGGCCATGCTATGATCCCTTCTTCAGTTGGTTCATGCACTGTTTTAAAAACCTTCATGTTGAGGCTGGTCAGGATCACTCCAAGAGGCCTTGTGTGTGGCAATGGGAAGCTGTGTGGGGCGATGAAAACTCTCTGTGATGATGAGGGACCCTTGTGTGGTGATGAGAGCTCATGTGAGGCGATAAGGAGCTCTCAGTACCGATGAGACATGTTTTGTGGCAATGAGAGCCCTTGTATGGCAATGAGAGCTCATGTGAGGAAATGAGGAGCTTTTTGTGGCGATGAGACATGCTTTGTGGCAATGAGATCCCATGTGTGGCGACAAGAGGTGTGTGGGGGTGATGAGAGGCCTTGTGTGTGGCGATGGGAAGCTTTGTGGCGCGATGAGAGCTCTCTGTTACGATGAGGGAGCCTTGTGTAGCGATGAGAGCTCATGTGAGGCAATGAGGAGCTCTCTGTGGCGATGAGACATCCTATGTGGTGATGAGATCCCTTCTGTGGCGATGAGAGGTGTGTGGGGGCAATGATAGGTGATATGGCATGGTTTTTACTTGATTTTACCTATCATATGTATACGGTTTTGAATTCTTTATCATGCATTTCGTATGGTATCCATTGGAAGCATTAGAGCTTTTAGATCAATTTGTTGCATTGAGGAATGCTCGGCCGAAAATTTGAAGTCAGAAAAAAGAAATTCTAAGACCATCGATCAACGCCTCACCTTGAGTGTCGATCGACGGTCAATACTTCTGCTGAGTTACTTAAGATTTGAAGAAATCACGGTTATCCCACACGTTCCATTATTTGCAAGAGAAGTCCCTGGCCGAGTTTTAGGCTATTTATTAGGTTATTTAGTTGTTTTACAAGACACCACCTTTTACATGATCCTTGCAACCTGGACGGTTACCTTTGGAGAGAGAGAGAGATCTAATCGATTATCAAACTAAGATCTTGAACTCTCTTGTTTTGCTATTATTATTCTTTATGCAATTTATTTATCTATTCATCATGTTTATTTCAATCATGTCTGAGTAGTCTAATATTTGATTTAGGGTTCTTCAAGAGTAGTTAATGGCTTGCTAATGTTATGAAATTGTTAGGGTTATTCTAATGAGTTCTTTGTTTAAGTAGATCTTAATGCTAAATTGAATTTGATCACTTCAACCTTAGATTATAGGATGTTATAACGCAAACGAGAGCTTAGTTATACCCTTAAACATATCTTAAGCAGTCTAAAACCATAGTAACAAACTAAAGTTGAACTAGAGAATTAGAGAACACATCAAACATATGAACCGTTCTTGTTTAGAAGTAGTCTCGATCTATACCACGTAGTAGACGTCGATCGAAACTCCGTTAAGACTCACGAGAGTGACTTATCTAAACCCTAAGTTTGAGTTTAAAACAAGAGCTTCACTAAAACCCTTAATAATCCATTAGTTTGCATGGCCTAGTCTACCTGAGAGCTCCCCTAAGTCTAATCTTTCTTAATAATCCTTACAAACCAAACCAATCCTTGATTCACTATTCATAAATCTATACTTTCATCTAGCTTTATTTCGAAACAACATATCTATTGTGTGATCTTAGAGTCTTTATGAATTCAATCCCTATGTTCTACATTGAACTTCTAATTTAAGAGAGTAAAAGTAGCTTGTAGGGTTAATTTGAGAATGCATAACAAAACTACATCAAGAGGCCTTGTGTGTAGCGATGGGAAGCTGTGTGAGGCGATGAGAGCTCTCTGTGACAATGAGGGAGCCGTGTGTGGCGATGAGTGCTCATCTGAGGCGATGAGGAGCTATGTGGCCATGAGAGGGAGTGAGAAGTGTGTTGGTTCTTCTCCTCCGTTCTCATTCTCTCCATTGATCGCTTTGTAATATTTCAGAACCACTTAGTTTGTTTTACGCAAACTTTTTTGTAAACATTTTCCAAAACCTGTTTTGTGGAATATTATCTCATAGATTTTCCTATGACGTTTTTCCGTGGAAGCTTTCCAAATTTTTTCTACAAACATTTTTTTTGTAAAACTCGTCGATTATCGTAAAAACCTTTTGCAAGAATGTTTTTCCGATATTTTCAGGTTGAGATATGTACTCTTTCATTTCTTGTCTGAGATGAAATACATTGAGATTTATTTTTGTATCCTTATTTAAATAGGCTCGGCTTGTGTGTAGTGTAGTTCATTTGACATTTCCAACTCGTATTTGTTTAAGGAATACTTTTGCGGAATATTTTAGATGTTGATTTCTTCGTGACCGATTTTGACCCCAACAATTAGCCCCCCAGCTAGGTAGAACTTTTATGATGCTCTTGCGACATGGTGTTAGGTATATTAAGCAAGTTAGGCGAAATTAGTGGTTGAAAAGTCCGAGGGTCAAATGATTTTCACTGAAAGCTATATTGGATCTTCCTTTCGTACTTCCTCAAACTCACTTCTCCAAGGAGTTCTCTAAGGTGGAAATTCTTTTTCACTTCTCTCCTTTTATTATTATGTGTTGGGGTAAAAATCGGTTACGACGAAATCAATAACTGAAACTTCCCGAAAAATATTTATCTTTAAAAAGAAAGAGATAATATTTGAGAGCAGGAAAACCGAATTTAGTTTCGTATGAATTTTGAAAAGAATTCATATGAATATTCCTCGAGAAAGTTTACTCTAGTCCACGGAAAATCGGATCTTGAGCATCAAAAAAAACGAAACGACTATAAGGCTAGATCGTCCAACTCTCCCATTTGGCTAGTTGAACCGAATGAGCCGTCCAACTCGGCGGACAGGCGAGTTGGACCAAGCAAGCCGTCCAACTCGCCCATTCGGCGAGTTAGTCTGAACAAACCGGCCAACTCACCGAAAGGGCGAGTTGGATCGAGAAATCCGTCCAACTTGCCCGTTCGATGAGTTAGACCAGTCCAACTCGCCGAATGGGTGAGTAGGATCAAACGAGTCGTCCACCTCTCCCGTTTGCGAGTTTGACTAGTCTAACTCGCTGAGCGGGCGAGTTAGACCGAACAAGCAATCCAACTCGCCCACTCGGCGAGTTGGATCAACCACTCCATCTTAATCTCGTCCTACTAGCTTCGTTCTTTGAGATCGGATTGAACTTGCTCTTGTTTCATCTTGCTAGTAGTTACCATTGGAAATTTACCATTTAAAAAGCACAAGAACTTGTTTTCTCGTATGAGGTTTGAATTAATCGTATAAATCGGCAACGTTTGACTAAACACCTAAATCTGCTTCCACTATACGAGAAATTCAATTTTTCTTCAGAATCAACATCATTTGGGGAGCGCTCTTTCGATAAAACGTAAAAAGGCTTAAATCGAAAAACAGCCCAAGAAGGTCTAAAACGCAGCTAAAAGCCTACTCACGGTTTTATATGAAATCAACGACAATCGATATGACGGTCTATCTTTTACTTTGCAGGAGAAGATAAATGTTAAGTTCGGAAGATAAATGTGAAGTTTCCATATATAAACACGAAGATCGAATAAAAATGGAATATTCCTAGAAAGTAATAAACTCGACCGGGGGCAGAAAAGGAAAGGGGAACTGACCTAGAAGGCATATATCAAGGGAGATAAAGCTAAAGGCGCAGGCTCCGAAGATTTAGACCTAGAGAATTTCTAGCCTAGAGGAACTTAGAACTTAGGTGGCTAGACCAGAAGAGTTATACTCAGACGTTTCTCCATCTTTGTTCGACGACTCTGATTTCTATAGACTCTACAACTCATTGCACTTAGAAACCCTAAGCTTTATTCTCGACAAGCTAGGTTTCTATGACTGGCCCTCGATTACTAGACAAACTTGCTCCGGCAGTTTGATTTCTTGGTCCACTCTTTTAATTGAACTATGTTCAGCTTGATCCTCGAAAATGAGTACATAGGCAGCCTTTCATAAGGTTCAGTCCGTAATCAATCAAAACATATTCTCATATATTTTTTCTTCTTTTGTTATCGAGCTGCGACTCAACTAGGTTTAAGGTTTTTGGTTGCTAGACCTAGGTAACTCGCTAAAAGCTCTTGCGGTTGAAGCTTTGATAATCCTTTGTAATGATCACAACGCTCTTACACGGATTCGAAATAAAATATACCTTTTCTATTGATCCGTTTTGTTATCTTTTCATATTTCCACGTTTATTCGATTACGTGTCGTTGGTTCTCGCAGAGAATCCGGGACCTCAGGTAAAGTTAGGGTTTCTTGACTTTTCCTTAATATACGGAAATCGACGTTATGAATTCCGGTTCCCACAGTTTGGCGCTAGAAGGAGGGGAGTCGGATTACTCTAACTCATGGCCACAAAACGCTTGATTGAAACGATGTCTCGAAATACGAAAGACAATACCACAACTCACAACAATGCTGGTAAAACAACTCCAGCAGTGACTTCTCCCATTGCCAACGCTTATGCAAATGCCGCAGTGCTTGAGAAAATCGAAAACCTAGTCACGACTTTTTGCCACATGCAGAGACTGAAACAAGCTCGCGATTTCTCTCAATAAACAGAAAGGGATACGATAAAATCTATCAAACCCCATAAAGTTTGTCTCATAACTGAGTTGAAAAAATCTCGGCGCATAAGGGCTCGACCAAAAGACCTTTTTCAAAAACCTTTCGGAAAAATAAACTTGCTCTCCTAGAAAATGCGGAGAACACCTAGATTACTCATAGAGAAAGGAAGCACAACAAATCGGGCGCACAACCCCCACTACTGTACTTCTTCCGAAAATTTTTTGAAGAAACCAAGTTTATCACTATTGAATCACTCGAAACCTAAAGCGGCTGATGAAAATTAAACTAAGCAAAACGACAGATCGTATCCCTCACTGCTAAAACGTTTTCTTAAACCTAAGATCGTAAAAAGTCAAGCTTCGATTCTACGCGACATATTCACTGAATTCTCGAGGAGTGTCACTTAAACTTACTTCGGAAAAACTACTCAAAATACCCTCCGATCAATACTGCGGAAACGAAAAATCTCTGATTAAGTCTACTCCCAAAAAATAAGTTCATCACAACCATTTCCGAAAAATCGGCTCTCGTACAGCCAAACACCAAAACACTCTTACATGACGACTTTCGTAAAATTAATCTCAGCAACATTTTGCAAAACAGCTTTCATAATTTAAACTCATGAAATTTCACAGACTAACTTTCGTCATATTAAAGCTCAACAACATTCTCCGAAACAGCTTGCGTATAATCAAACTAAACTATATTTTACGAAAAATCGTTGGCAAAGTGAAACGAGTTAACATTTTATGAACAACTTTTGTAGAAACAATTTGAAAACATTTACAAAAAAACGAACCAGCATACCATCAAAACTCGAGTCGGACCAGCCTAACTCGTCGAACGGTCGAGTTGGACCGAACGAGCCATCCAACTTTCCCGTTCGGCGAACTGGACCAAACGAGCCGTACAACTCGCCCATTCAGTGAGTTAGACGGAACGAGCAGTCCTTTGGATCACCTTTGCTTTCTCCTTTGAATCCCTATCAAAACACTTTTAGTTTCGTCACAATCGGAGTTTCCGTTGAGATTTAATGATTAAAACAAGTTGGACGCACACCGTCCTACTCGCCCCAATGGCGAGTTGGATTTATTCTCTCCAACTTGCCTCATGACGAGTATGTCAAGCCCTGATGAGCTTCTTGTTTGTGGTCTATTTTGAATCTTGATCGAAACCGCAAGACAGGTTCGAGCCTAAACGCGGCCAAGAAGAACTAATATTTTTACCATTCTTAAGTGGCGTAGAGACACAAGAAGAGGAAGGGGGAGATGAGCAAGAAAAACGGAGAAGACGTTAACCCAAACCTTCGAGAAAACTAAGGTATGACCGGCTTGGAACTTTTTGAAATTAGACTTGGAATTATGGTAGAAAGGTACTAATAAATTAAAACTCTTCGGAGATCGCCATAAAATTTAGGGAACTTAGGATCTAGGAGAATAGTCTAGCAAAATAAGTCTTAGGAATTTTCCTGTGTCGATGTATTATTCTGCGACTGCTAGGCAGATCTTGCAAACCGATCTACACTCTCAAAAAAACCGAGAAACGATCGGCACACACACTCAGCTCGCTTCCTAAGGAAAGAACGAACAAGAAACGCAAGCGTCGTCTTAAAATGACTCGTTCCTAGCAATTTTCTTAAAACCGACATATTCCTAGTCGTCAACCCAAAAGTCACCAAGCCACAATCCCAACGTCGTCTTTTAGCCGATCTGGATTGTCGATTATCCCAATCTTCGAAAGAAAAAATGTACACAACCCTTCAAAAAATTGGTTCAGCCATTTTCTTTCATAAAAAGAGAGAATAGGTATACTATACTCGTATACTTCCATACTTCAAAAAAAAGTTTTTCTCGGCATCAAGAAAACGCTTTCGACAAAGCAAACTCTCGCAGCAGTAGACAGAAAATCATTTAGGCAATGCAATGCCTCATGAAACAAATCATCCATTACTTTCGTATAACTATAACATTTTATACATAAGAGTTTACGAGAAAACAAGATCGGTGTCATGAAGAATGACTTCGCAATGCAGAAAAGAGAATGAGGAACACACATTCCTCGTTCGCAAATATCACGAGTAATCTGTGAGAGATATTCTCTTACTTATATGCCATTCACTTCTCTTAAAAATTACGTGAAACATCCTTCGTATAGCCACACCAATTT
Source organism: Moricandia arvensis (assembly GCA_905132765.1). NCBI lineage: Eukaryota > Viridiplantae > Streptophyta > Magnoliopsida > Brassicales > Brassicaceae > Moricandia > Moricandia arvensis. The sequence goes on from CAJHQP010000111.1 coordinate 254,828, forward strand.
ATGCAAAGAAACTTTCGGAAACGAACGTAACAATTTTTACAGAGAAGTGTTTTGGACAATTTGCGTATAGCTAAACACAAAGTCATATGACTCGTCTCTCAACGAAAAAAATAAACTTTATCTCTTCACACTACGATCTTGCAGATCTCATTATGTAGCCATGTGGCTCGCTGGATTCTGCCTCCCATCTCCCTCGCTTCCATCCGAGCAGGCAATCATCTTGCACGGGTTCTTTATCGAGCCTCTTACGTTTTGTCTTAATCATAGAAAAACAAAACAATTTTCGTACGACTATAGGTAAACATTATATGAAACATTCATTGTGTAACTGATACCTAAAGTGGAAAATTGTTTCTAACACCATTGGCCATCTTCGCATGGAAAACTAATACTTTGGCCCATGAATCTCAACAAATGCTCTTTTGCCCTCGGCCAATTACACCTTCCGACAAAAATCCAAACCGGAATTCGGCATCCTTTTTATGACAATTATAAACTAACATGACCTTAATGTTAACAAAACGTGCTATAGTCTAATTCGTGACCAGCAACGTCCTCGGCTATGAGGCTGAACACATCCTTCAGACCGAGCCAAAATGTTTGAGCGACCACTGCTCCATCCAATCACTTCACGGCAAAACAACAATCCACGATTAGTCTAAAAACGCCAAGTGCAATTAATTATCGTATAACCCAGAATTGGAAATCATACAATAAATTCTTAATATCAAAACTTAGTCGTAACCACCGAGGGGTTAACGGAAAACTTAAATTTGTCGAATGTCCAATATGTATGTTCTGAAGTTTACTCTTCACCTGCAACTTTTTACAAGGTAAAAGAGGCACATAAGGAAAAACTCGTAACAAATCTCCTCGAGCTATACAAAGCACCCTTATCTATACACTAATTAAATCTCTCGGGGCCGACTCTTCACAAAGCACAGTGAAGGAAGTCGCATATTCTCAGGGACAAATTTACGCGACCCATTGTTCCTAATTGCTCCGAAACAAACTAAAACGTTTCTCTTTTGTAAGGTTGAAACAAAAACCTTGCGATACCACATATCTTCGTGCCCGCAAACATTTCAAGCACGAAATGCGTCATACAAAATAAAAACTCAAGCTTCAACAAAGCGAGACGTCGCTAATGCTCGGAGAACTTTTTTCGTCAAAACTTTCTGAAAGGTAATGCTCACCTTAAAATCAGTACGCCCGCGACTATAAAACATACACACCTTCTTAAACATGTATCCTTTGTGAAGATTCAAAAACAAGTACATATACCAATAAGTTTGTTGCTGATCACAACAAACTCTTAACGTCCTAAACAGACTAAACCATCTCATAGAGATAGCTCTCGTACATCCGACACAAGGATAATAGCTCTATAAAAGAAATTCAAAATTTTGGTCAGCACTTTCGGGAGGCTTAAATTTTTTCCCAAAGATATGCTCGATTCCTACCATACAAGTCATATAAGCCGAGAAAATATCGTGGACTTTAAAGCGGGATGGCATCAGGTCAAAAACAATACGAAAAACGTAAGCCAAAGTAGTCATCGCACCCCCTAAAATCGTGATTAGACCTAGGTCTTTCCCTAAACCCAGCACACTGGTCTCTTACATCTCTAGGTATGATATCGAAAGATAGAGATCCCAAAATATGTCTATTCGTTTGTGTCCAACGTTCATGAAATTCTGAAAAGCAGAATTTTCGAACATTCTCTTCTCAAACGAACATCAAATATAGCGATCTACAAAGAGTTAGATATGAGATGACAACTCATAATCTTCCCTCTACATTCACACGAATACAAACATGCTCTTAAAACGCGAAACACGATTCATTAAAAAGTCGCAAAGCGGCTGGGATCCAAAGCGACACGGTGTCAGTCCCGAAAACATAAATACGGCCACACTCAGCCAAAATAAACAGCCAATGAGGCTAGTCTCGAGGCCGAAAAAGGTCCAATATACAATGCCATTGGCAGCAACAAGCCCGATAATGTATATACCACACACAGCTAAACCATAAAGGTCTTACTGGAAAACAGGAAGTAAGAACCTTAACTCTGGAAGAACTATGAAAGGCTAGATCCCTTCTAGAAGGGTACGTAGGCAGCCTTCACAAAGTGAAGCCCCGATTTTACTGAATTCCGCTGTTAGAGAAGTGAGTATACCACTTTCAACGGGCCTTTTCACCAATTGATTCCGCGTAATTACCGAACCTGCCAAACCGCTCGCTAGAACCTCACCATTCTAAAGAGTTGGGGGCTAACTGTTGGGGTCAAAATTGGTTACGACTAAATCAATAACTGAAACTTCCCGAAAAATATTTCTCTTTAAAAAGAAAGAGATAATATTTGAGAGCGGAAAAACCGAAATCGAGTTTCATATGAATTTTGAAAATTATTCATACGATAACTCCTCAAGAAAGGTTAATCTAGCCCTCGTACAAATGGATCGTGAGCATCGAAACAACGAGTCGAACCGAACGAGCTGTCCAACTTGGCTAATAGGCGAGTTGGACCAAGCAAGCCAACTAAATCGCCCAATCGGCGAATTGGACCGAGCAATTCTTCCAACTCGTCCGTTCGGCTAGTTGGACCGAACAAACTGTCCAATTCGCCGAATGGGCAAGTTGGATTGAGAAAGCCGTCCAACTCGCATGTTTTATCCAACTCGCCCGCTGGCCGAGTTGGATCAACCACTCCATCTTCATCTCATCCTTGTAGCTTCCTCCTTCGAGATCATATTGAACTTGCTCTTGTTTCATCTCGATCGGAGATACAGTTGGAACTTTACAATTTAAAAACTGCAAGAATTTGTTTTCTCGTATGAGGTTTGAATTAATCGTATAAAACGAAACCAATTAACCAAACACATAAAGCTGCCTCCACTATACAATAAAATCAAACTTTCTTAGGAATCAACGTCATTTCGAGAGTGCTCTTTCGATAAATTGTAAAAACGCTTAAGTCAAAAAATGGCCCGAGAGGGTCTAAAACGCGACTAAAACCCCACTCACGATTTTATAAGAAATCAAGCCCAATTGATATGACGATCTATCTTTTACTTTGAAGGAGAAGATAAATGTTAAGTTCGGAAGATAAATGTAAAGTTTCCAAAGATAAACACGAAGATGGAAGGAAAATGGAATATTCCCAGTAAGCGATAAACTCGACCTAGGGCAGAAAAGGAAGGGGAAACTAATCCAGAAGGCATATATAAGGGGAGCTAAAGCTAAAGGCGCAGGAATCCGAAGATTTAGACCTAGAGAAATTCTAGCCTAGAAGAACTTAGAACTTAGGTGGCTAGAACAAAATAGTTATACTTAGACGTTTCTCCATCTTTGTTCGACGATTCTGATTTCTTTAGACTCTACAACTCATTGCACTTAGAAACCCTAAGCTTTATTCTCGACAAGCTCATTTTCTATGGCAAGCTCTAAATTACCAGACGAACTTGCTCCGGCAGTTCGATATCTTGGTCCACTCTTTTAATTGAACTACGTTCGGCTTGATCCTTGAAAGGGGGTACGTAGGCAGCCTTTCATAATGTTCAGTCCGAAGTCAACCAAAACCTTCTCTCATATCTTTTTCGTCTTTTGTTATCGAGCTGCTACTCAACAAGGTTTAAGTTTTTTGGTTGCTAAACCTAGGTAACTCGCTAACAGCTCTTGCGGACGAAGTTTTGATAATGCTTTGTAATGATCACAACGCTCTTACGCGGTTTCGAAATAAGATCTACTTTTTCTATTGATCCGTTTTGGTATCTTTAATATTTTCGCGTTTATTCGATTACTTGTCATTGACTCTCGCAGAGAATCCGGGACCTTAGGAAAAGTTAGGGTTTCTTGATTTTTCCTTAATTTACAGAAATTGACAGTGTAAATTTTGGTTCCCACATTATGTTAACTAGTAGAAGGCTGACTAGGAGTACTTCACGTTCCACTTACAATCCTGAAAGTTCCTTGGTCGAACCACCTTGCTTGGCTGAATAAGAGGCATGCGAGTTGAATGATGAAGTAATTTCAAAAGTGGAGTTCGTACCGCACTATGTTGATCGGAACGAGGCCATGACATACTGGTTAAATACGTATGGCATTGTACAACCTCCACCACCCGTTCTGTGGTCTCCGGAGGAACCTCATACCAGGGAAAAGGGTTACGATGGACCAAGCAAAATTGTTTTCCCTTTCATTGGGGCCACCTGCGATTTCTGTCGGGTTTGGGACGATGTAGAGTTTCAATTAACAAGATATGGAGAGAGTGCCGAGACTCCTTGATAACTCCTGATATTTACGTATTTTACACCATATTATAGCCCCTATTTGTAGCATGTTATGTGTGTCTAGGATATGTTTCAAAGTGTTTTCAGGTCCAGGTACGTATTGGAGCATTGTGATGATTGTGAGACTTTCTAGAGCAAAGAGAGAGAAGATCAAAGTCGGGCCTTGGCATCGATTGACGGAGCATCCTTGCTGTCGATCGACGGTTAACACGCAGAAGCCTAAGCCGACTTCAAGCCCAAGTCTACACATATTACAAGATTGACCCTGGACAGATTTAGCCTAATATATATAGTCTATGCCATTGTTTAGGCAAAAGACACGCTTTACAATAATTTTACTATATTATTTCATACTTAGAAGGTTTTGGGTTCCTTAGGGAGAAGATTAAGACTCTTCAGGGATTTGTATTGGAACCTTAGTATTCCTACCTTTACTATTTATGCAATATATTCGATTCATTATGATGTTTTGCTTGATAATGTTTGAGAAGTTTTTCTTGTTAGATTTAAGGTTCAATATGGTCTTGTTGGATTAGCCAAATGATAGAACTGCTAGGGTGTAATATATATCCTTCATGAGTATTGTGCTTTGTATGTGTTTTAGAGTAGCTACCTAGAACACCAATCTTAGGAAAATTGACAAGTGCAAGAGTAGGATCATTACCTGAATAAAGCATGTTGATTTAGGTTGCTACATACATATGAGAGCTGGTCTAGTAAATTTAGTGAACATATCAAATGGTTGTAATACTTGATTTATGTGATCATCGATCGATGCTAGCTCAATAGCATCGATCGATGGTATATTCCGAGTTCTCAACAGAGTTGTTAACAAAGACTTAAATCATAGATAAATTCATTACTTGATATCTTATTGTTTGCATACGAGTTCTAGAATACAAAACCCTTAGCTTATATGCTATATAATCCACTTACTTGAAACCATAGATCTAGATTTCTCTTAATTGTTAACAAACCCAATCAATCAATCATTCTGGTTACTTTACATGCTTACTTAATAAAATAAAACTTGCATAGCTTAACTATAATAAGACTGAGTCTATTGTGTGCCCTAGCTCTCTGTGGATTCGATACCTAAGTACTACAGCTTTAACCTCTTATTTGAGAGAGTAAAAGTCACTCCTTAGAATAATTTGAGTGGTATCAGAATTGGCGCCGTTGCCGAGGAGCAAGGATCTACATTAGACTTGTTCTATAGGTTTAGTCTAGGCTTTATTTTATTTACTGTCTACTTACAAATTCTTTTTCTTGTCTTTCAGGTCCATGTCGAGCAGTACCAGAAGCAACAAGGAACAAGAGTTACTATTACGAGACCCATCAGCACTCGAACGCAGCATCCACAAAGGGAAGCGTCAAGCATCGATCGACAGCAACACACCTTCATCGATCGACACATCTCTTGGACAAACATCAATCGATGGTATTTCGCGAGCAGAGATGGTTGCCACTTTGATTCTGACTAAGGATGAGAGAGGAGACTTGTATGAACTTGAAGGTCTTCGGGGGAACACGCAGGTCAGAAGATTGATGATCAGGGGGCTGCAATCTCTGAAACAGAACTAGAAGCAGATGCTCCACTAGCTCAACATGAAGCTAATGCCCAAGCTGCTCGAACCAGAACTTTGGCAGACTACAATCCTCCAGATCAGTTCTATGCCAACATATCATCCATTCTTCCTCCAGCTTTTCTAGAGCAACGATTTTGAGATCAAATTGTCCTGCTACACAATAGTGGCATATAAACCATATCATGGTCTACGACATGGCATCCGATGGATCAACTAGAGCAGTTTGAGGATCTAGTATCTGATATCAAGGCCATTGGAGTCCCTGAGGACTATCTCTTATGAAAGCTCTTTGAGTATTCACTTGCTGGAGAAGCTTCATATTGGCTTAAGCAGTTACCACCAAGATTTCTTACATCCGGGATAGACATCAAGAATGCCTTCCTGCGTAATTTCTTTGATGATGCACGGACTGAGGATTTGAGGAGCAGAATTTCTACATTCACATAGGAGCCTACAGAGGCTTTCAAAGGCTCTTGGATCAGATTCAAACCTTACCCGAAAGACTGTCCACACCATGGATTTAATGAAGTGCAGCTGCTTATCACTTTCTTCAGGGGTATTGATCTATCATACACGATGGCTCCAGACACAGCTAGTGAGGGAAATTTCAGCACTAGGAGTCCAGAAGAAGCTACAAAGCTGATTGAGAACTTGGCATCTAGAAACAACACCAAGAACTCTGACTACGAGAAGAAGAAATCAGTTCTTGCATCGAGTAAAGCGCAGATTAATGCACCGCCCGTCACACGGAATGGGGCCCACAGGTCAAGACACCAGGGGTGTGTGGCCAATTAGCTATGGTGGGAGGGGCGTTACATGTTAAATTTCATGGAGAAAGTTAAAATTTAAAAAAGAGAAACATTGTTGAATCTATTAACTCTACACTCAAGCGAGCAAGAGGATTTTTCATACCATTCCTTTGGGAGTTTATAAGGGAAAATTTGGGAAGGTGGTATTGGAAAATGGGAGAATATACTTTGAATCTCACGACTGAACATAGTCGAGAGTTGAATACGTATTGGTGATTCGTTCGGAGATAGCGGATATGATAACTATTCAACCATTTGATGGATGGCGGTTCTTTGTAAAAGGTGGCGGACAAGACTGGGTTGTTGATTTAAAGCATATTAAGTGTGATTGTAGTGTCTGTGAAATCGCTAAAATACCTTGCTCACATGCTAAAGCAGATGGAACATTAGATTGTTTTCATATCGCCACACTTGTGTGCCCACTATACTCATAGGAGTTTTGTATGCACAATACTCAAAAAATATGTATCATTGTGTTGGAGAAGTTGAGTTGCACAAATATCTTTCTCTAGAAGTAAAATGTGGTTCAGGCAACAAAAGAAGTCAAGATGAGAATCTTGGTTGGAGTCATCCATGTTGAGAGGACACAAACCACGGAAGCTACACAAGGATTATAGCTTCTCAAACTGCAAACAACCTGGTCATACGCGTCTAAAGTGTGAGAACTGATCTTTTGGAAAATCTGCTGGAAAGTCTTCTGGAAGTTTTCTATAATTGTTCCGGAATTCTTCAGAAGTCTTCCGAAAGTCTTGGTGAGAAGATGATATACCTTGTTATTTACCCGTTTAAGAATATAATGTGGACCCTATTTGGAGTCTGCTATGTATGTCTAGACTGTATTTTAAAGTCTTTATAGGTCAAGGTACGTTTTGGAGCATTATGGAGATAATAGAGCTTGTTAGAGCATTCAGAGAAGATATCCAGTCAGCTAAGCCGGAGTCGAAGTCAAGCATGACCATCGATCGACGGACCACCCCTGCTGTTTATCAGCGTCCTACTCAAAGAAGTATTGGCCGACTTCAAGCCCAAGTCAAGACAAATTAAGAAAATAACCTTGAACGAGTTTTGACCTAGTTTGTAAAGGTCCTGCCATTGTTTAGGCAGAGAGACACATATTTCATATTACACAAACTATTATTTACAATTTCTTATTTTTCTTAGTAGTTTAGGGGAGAACATGACTATAAGAGGAAGAAATAAGCTCCATCTTTGAGCAAGAAGCATATAAATGAAGTTGAGGCAAAGCTGGACAGTGTTTAGAAATTTCTCAAGAAGCAAGAAGTGAAAGCCCTAGAAGAAGAAGATGAGAAAGAGGATGTGAATTTTGTTGGTGGAAACGGTTACCAGAGACTGGGAAATCCAGGCTACAACATAAACTCCTATGGTGGAAACAAAAGTAACTACATTCAGAATTCACAGCAGCAGAAGCCTCATGAGAGCAAGTTGAAAGCTATGGTTGATAGAATACTAGAGCAGCAGCAGCAGCAACAGATGACTTTGAACTTCAATGGGAAGATAGATTCCCTGTACATCAACCTCAACTCAAAGTTTGAGAATCTGAACACTCATGTCAAGAACTTAGAGAATCAAGTGGTTTAAACAAGTGAGGCCATTTAGAGACATGAGATCCAGATTAAGAAGAAAGGGGAAGCTAGTTAGAAGCACCAAGTCAATGCATTGATAGGTGAAGATTTCTGGCAAGAAGTGAAGACTTCTGGAAGTCTTCCTAAAGTCATGGTGAGAAGATGATATACCTTGTTATTTAACAGTTTAAGAATATCATGTGGACCCTATTTGGAGTCTCCTATGTATGTCAAGACAGTATTTTAAAGTCTTTTCAGGTCAAGGTACGTTTTGGAGCATTATGGAGATAATGGAGCTTGTTAGAGCATTCAGAGAAGATATCCAGTAGATGTTCATGATAAGCTAAGTCGGAGTCGAAGTCAAGCATGACCATCGATCGACAGACCACCCTTGCTGTTGATAAGCGGCCTACTCAAAGAAGTATTGGCCGACTTCAAGCCTAAATCAAGACAAATTAAGAAAATACCCTTGAACGAGTTTTGACCTAGTTTATAAAGGTCATGCCATCGTTTAGGCAGAGAGACACATATTTCATATTACAAAAAGTATTATTTACAATTTCTTATTTTTCTTAGTAGTTTAGGGGAGAAGATATGAACTCTTTCAGAGCTTTGTACAGGAACCCCATTATTTATTCTATGCATTAAATTATTCAGTTTATCATTCTTTCTTTGATTATGTATGAGTAATTGTCTTGTAAAATTTAGAATTTACAATGGTATTGATGAATTAGCCCAAAAATAGGATTGCTAGGATGAAGAGATATCAATCTTTGGAATTGTGTTTAATGCATGTGTTCTATAATAGCTAATTAAAAACCTGAACTTAGGACATGGAAAACTACACGAGTAGGTTATGTGCGAGAATTAATTCCATTTAGCTAGGTTTTAAGATACATGCGAGAGCTGGATTAATTAATCTAGCGTACAAACTTCCTATCTGCTAACCGTTGATCGACACTCGGCCTTAGCCGTCGATCGACGGTCGACTCCTCTATTCACATACGAGATTTGGAACGAGAGGGGTTGGATATGTGATTAAGGTCCTTGCATATTCATAATTCCTTGCATCTTATCTACTATAATTCACTTGCATGAAATCCTAGATCTATCTTTTCCATATTTTAATCAACTTAACTTATTTAGACAATTTTCTTTATGGAATAAAACCTTCAATAAACCTCCTATTTATAGCTTGTCTAACTTAACCATTAGAATTCAGAAATCTATTGTGTGCCCTCGCTCTTTGTGGTTTCTATCCCTAAGTACTACAATTAGACCTCTCTTGGCAAGAATAGTTCGTAGGGTTAATTTGATAGATTGCCTGCATTAAAATAAACCTTACCGCGCACGTTATCAAATTTGGTGCCGTTTTCGGGGAGCAAGGATCACCATTAGACTTATTTTCTAGGGTTTAGTCTAGGTTATTTTTTATTGCAAGTTACTGACAATTTTTCTTTCTTGTCTTTAAGGTGCACGCCCAGTAGTACCAGAAGCAAAACGAACAAGGAATTACTCTTCTCAGACCCGTTGCAATCGAACGTTCCATACACAAACAGATACTACAAGCATTGGTCAGCCCTCCTTCACCAACATCGGTCGATATTACCCACACAGAATCAATCGACAGTAGCTAACAGAAGATGGTTGCGACTTTGGTTGTGGTTCGAGATGACAGAGGAGATTTTTATGACCTTGAGGGTCATCTGCGTAATGCAACAGGTCAGAGAATTGTCGATCAGGGGGCCGTAATCCCTGAACCAGAATCACACGCTGCAGTAGCTTGACCTGAAGCTGCCGCCCAAGCTGCTCAATGGAAACTAGCAGAGTACAACCGTCCAAACCAGTTTTATGCTAACAGATCCGCTATTCGTCCTCCAGCTTTCTGGACGAATGATTTTTAGATCAAGCCGTCCTTCTTCGCAGTTGTTGCGCAGACACCCTACCATAGATTGGAACATGAGCCCTCGATTGATCACCTAGAGCGATTGGAGGATCTAGTATCTGCTATTAAGGCCAATGGAGTCCCGGAGTACTATCTATTATGCAAGCTCTTCAAGTACTCTTCAACTACTCACTTGCTTGAAGCATATTAAGTGTTATTGTAGTGTCTGTGAAATCGATAAAATACCTTGTTCACATGCTAAAGCAGATGGAACATTCGATTGTTTTCATATCGCCCCACTTGTGTGCCTACTATACTCAAAGGAGTTTTGTATGCACAATACCCATAAAATATGTATCCTTGTGTTGGAGAAGTTGAGTTGCGCAAATATCTTCCTCTAGAAGTAAAATGTGGTTCAGGCAACAAAAGAAGTCAAGATGAGAATCTTGGTTGGAGCTATCCATGTTGAGAGGATACAAACCACGGAAGCTACACAAGGATTATAGCTGCTCAAACTACAAACAACCTGGTCATACGCGTCTAAACTGTGAGAACTGATCTTCTAGAAAATCTGCTGGCAAGTCTTCTGGAAGTTTTTTGTAACTGTTCAGGAATTCTTCTGGAAGTCTTCAGAAAGTCATGCTGAGAAGATGATATACCTTGTTATTTACCAGTTTAAGACTATAATCTGGACCCTATTTGGAGTATGCTATGTATGTCTTGACAGTATTTTAAAGTCTTTTCAGGTCAAGGTACGTTTTGGAGCATTATGGAGATAATGGAGCTTGTTAGAGCATTAAGAGAAGATATCCAGTAGATGTTCATGTTCAGCTAAGTCAGAGTCGAAGTCAAGCATGACCATCAATCGATGGAGCACCCTTGCTGTTGATCAGCGGCCTACTCAAAGAAATATTGGCCGACTTCAAGCCCAAGTCAAGACAAATTAAGAAAATACCCTTGAACGAGTTTTGACCCAGTTTATAAAGGTCATGCCATTGTTTAGGCAGAGAGACACATATTTCATGTTACACAGAGTGTTATTTACAATTTCTTATTTTTCTTAGTAGTTTAGGGGAGAAGATCTGAACTCCGGCTTAACTTTGTACCGGAACCCCATTATTTATTCTATGCATTAAATTATTCAGTTTATCATGCTTTCTTTGATTATGTATGAGTAATTCTCTTGTTAAATTTAGGGTTTACAATGGTATTGATGAATTAGCCCAAAAATAGGATTGCTAGGATGAAGAGATATCAATCTTTGGAATTGTGTTTAATGCTTGTGTTCTAGAGTAGCTAATTAAAAACGTGAACTTAAGACATGGAAAACTACAAGAGTATGTTTTGTGCGAGAATTAATTCCATTGAGCTAGGTGGTAAGATACATGCGAGAGCTGGTTTAATTAACCTAGCGGACAAACTTCATGTCTGATAACCGTCGATCGACACTCAGCCTTAGCCGTCGATCGAGGGTCGACTCCTCTATTCGCATACGAGAGTTGGAACGAGAGGGGTTGGATATGTGATTACGGTCCTTGCATATTCATAATTCCTTGCATCTTATCTACTATAATTCACTTGCATGAAATCCTAGATCTATCTTTTCCATATTTTAATCAACTTAACTTATTTAGACAATTTTCTTTATGGAATAAAACCTTCAATAAACCTCCTATTTATAGCTTGTCTAACTTAACCATTAGAATTCAGAAATCTATTGTGTGCCCTCGCTCTTTGTGGTTTCTATCCCTAAGTACTACAATTAGACCTCTCTTGGCAAGAATAGTTCGTAGGGTTAATTTGATAGATTGCCTGCATTAAAATAAAGCTTACCGCGCACGTTATCAAATTTGGTGCCGTTTTCGGGGAGCAAGGATCACCATTAGACTTATTTTCTAGGGTTTAGTCTAGGTTATTTTTTATTGCAAGTTACTGACAATTTTTCTTTCTTGTCTTTAAGGTGCACGCCCAGTAGTACCAGAAGCAAAACGAACAAGGAATTACTCTTCTCAGACCCGTTGCAATCGAACGTTCCATACGCAAAAAGATACGACAAGCATCAATCAGCGCTCATTCACCAACATCGGTCGATAGTACCCACACAGAATCCATCGACGGTAGCTCGTGGAAGATGGTTGCGAATTTGGTTGTGGGTCGAGATGAGAGAGGAGACTTGTATGACCTTGAGTCATCTGTGTAATGCAACAGGTCAGAGAATTGTCGATCAAGGGGCTTTAATCCCCGACCAAGAAGTAGACGCTGCAGTAGCTCGACCTGAAGCTGCCGCCCAAGCTGCTCAATGGAAAATAGCCGACTACAACCGTCCAAACCAGTTCTATGCTAACAGATCCACTATTCGTCCTCCAGCATTCCGGAGGAATGATTTTGAGATCAACCCGTCCTTCTTCGCACTTGTTGCGCAGACACCCTACCATGGATTGCGACATGAGCCCTCGATGGATCACCTAGAGTGATTTGAGTATCTAGTATCTACTATTAAGGCCAATGGAGTCCTTGAGGACTATCTATTGTGCAAGATCTTCCAATACTCACTTTCTTGAGATACTTCGCATTGGCTTAAGCAACTACCACCAGGATCTCTGACATCCTACACAGACACCAAGAATGCAATCATGCGTAATTTATTTGATGATGAACGAGCATAAGACTTAAGGAGCAGGATCGCTACATTTACACAGGAGCCTGGAGAATCATTCGGAAGCTCTTGGTTTAGATTCAAGTCCTACCAGAGGGACTGTCCACATCACTGTTTCAATGAAGTGCAACTACTTAGCACTTTCTTATAAGGTATTGATCTGCAATACCAGATGGCTTTAGACACAGCTAGTGCAGGGAACTTCAGCACTAGGAGTCCAGAAGAAGCAACAAGGCTTCGGCATCTTGCAATAGCACCAAGAACATGACTATAAGAGGAAGAAATCAGCTCCATCTTTGAGCAAGGAGCATATAAATGAAGTCGAGGCAAAGCTGGACAGTGTTTAGAAATTTCTGAAGAAGCAAGAAGTGAAAGCCCTAGAAGAAGTAGATGAGGAAGAGGATGTGAATTTTGTTGGTGGAAACGGTTACCAGAGACTGGGAAATCCAGGCTACAACAGAAACTCCTATGGTGGAAACAAAAGTAACTACATTCAGAATTCACAGCAGCATAAGCCTCATGAGAGCAAGTTGAAAGCTATGGTTGATAGAATACTAGAGCAGCAGCAGCAGCAACAGATGACTTTGAACTTCAATGGGAAGATAGATTCCCTGTACATCAACCTCAACTCAAAGTTTGAGAATCTGAACACTCATGTCAAGAACTTAGAGAATCAAGTGGTCTAAACAAGTGAGGCCATTTAGAGACATGAGATCCAGATTAAGGAGAAAGGGGAATACAATCAGAATTCACAGCTGCAGAAGCCTCATGAGAGCAAGTTGAAAGCTATGGTTTATAGAACAGTGGAGCAGCAGCAGCAACAGATGACTGTGAACTTCAATGGGAAGATAGTTTCCCTGTACATTAAACTCAACTCAAAGTTTGAGAATGTCAACACTCATGTCAAGAAGTTGGAGAATCAAGTTGTCTAAACAACTGGGGCCATTCAGAGACATGAGATCCAGATTAAGGAGAAAGGGGAAGCTAGTGAAAAGTACCACGTCAGTGCATTGATAGGTGAAGATTTCTAGAAAGAAGTGAAAAGAGAATAGCTGTAGGAAGGAGATTTCCGTGTGAAAAGTGCCATGTCCTTCGGCAGTTCGCATTGGTTTTGATCGACACCCAAACAGGAAAGTCGATCAATGGAACCTATAGAACCAATTCGTTTACCAAGTCTGAGTGTCGGCCTATTTGATAGACATTCGAGGATGGAAACTAAAGAACATAACGCCAATACACCTAATCTCATGATAACATAAAGGCACTCCAGAAGGATGGAGAAGATTCCCAAACATCTTCGCAGAGAAGCAACTAACAAAGAGATGGATGGCTTTGCCATAACAGTTTTTAAAATTCCTTTAGATACTCAATTTGATGAAGCATATTATACTTATAGATTGTGGATGTTTTTCTGGGAATCCAAGAAAATGGAAAAGGACATAAAGCGCATGTTCAATGACCTCATGGACAAGATGAAGCAGATGCCTACTCTGAATAATAAAAGTGACCTTGGGAAATTTGTGATTCCATGTTTTGTCAAAGGTCACGAGTATCTGAACGCCCTCTGCGATATTGGATCAGCAGTTAGCATCATGCCTAGAGTTATGGCAGAGAAGCTAAGCCTGAAAGTGGAGCCTTCTAGTGATTCATTCACCTTTTGGGATTGCTCCAAAGTGAATTCAGGAGGGATAGCCAGAGACGTCCCAATGCAGATTTACAACGCCTTAGTTCCAGTAGACTTCCATGTGATGGATATAAAGATTGATTGGAACTCTTCCTTACTCTATGGAAGACCATTCATGGTAACAATGGGAGCTATCTGCGACATTAAGACAAACATGTTGTATTTGTCCTTGATTGATCCATACAACTTTTATGAACCTGTTAAAGTCAAGAAAAAGGCTACTCACAAAGAATTGGGTAATGATCCAGGTTTGATTGCTACATTCTTCTACAAATACGATCAAGATGACGAGCCTGCGGACACATCATCGATCAACAGCCAACACTTGGCATCATTCGATAGTAGCTTCAACCATAACCTGCTCGAAACCCACCCTTCGGCATCGATCGATAGTCACTCTCCACCATCGGCCGACGGTTATGCCACGGATCAGAATGACGAAGACAGTCAAGAATGCCTAGTCTACATTGGGCAACAATACCGTGAGAGGATGCCAGAAACCAACAACTCTGAGTATGATGATTCTTACTTTGAAGAAGAAGCAGTCGAGTACCATGCTTTTGCACTCGAAGAGACTGGAAATTTCAGAAGATCCTTTGGAAGCTGGAATGCAGCATTGATCGACGGTGGCTCAATACCACTGATCGACGACAACCCGACAGGATGCGATGACGATTATGGCTACCTTAGACCAGATGAGTTTGGAATTATGAGGGAACCAGATGGATATGCATGAGCAATGGATGGGAGAATTCTCAATGTGTTCAACTACGATATCGCAAACATACTGGCTATGGCCAACTGATCAAGAAATCTCTTCACGAAACAACCATCGATTGAGGCAGTCCGTTCAGCGTCGATCGACGGCAACACTTGGCCATCGATCTACAGACACCACGCAGCATCTGGGCAGAGGCTGGTAACAGAGGAGTCATTACAAGACAAGCTTGATGGAGTTTACTTTTCTCAGGACTTGATGGGGGATAGTATCAACCAAAGTTAGGCAATAAATCAGAGCCCATAAATGGCAGACTTAACATGTTGATGGGATGCATTCAAGCACTTGAAGAAAGGATGAGCAGATTGGTATTTGCTAAGAGGAAGATGGAAAATCAGAAAACCATAGCAGATGAGGCTGTAAGAGGCTTCATATGTGCATGGTTTGAGATGAGCAGAAAGTATGTGAATACTTGTTTTCCACATTGGTTTGATGAAGAACCTTCCTAGTCCAGAAGTCAAAACGTCGAACTTAAGACTATAACAAGCGTTGAGTGGGAGGCGAAACCCACTGTGTAGTAAGTTTTATTTTGATTTTTCATTATTTACTTATTAATTACTGTTTATGGTTAATTACTTTAGGTTTTCAAAGGAAGAGTAGAACGGTTCGAAGCCACCATCGGTTGACACCAACAACTCACCATTGGTCGACTGCTTGGATGGTTCACCATCGGTCGACACTCAACATTCACAATCAGTCGACACTCCTTACGAGTTTGGTAACCTTGACTTTCTCTCAACCTTTTACTTATGCTTTAGTTTTTATTAACCAATCCCGACGGAATATCCTAGGGACTGTGTTATTCAAGTATGAGGGAGGTTCGCTAATGATTTTATCTATTTTTAGTTTTTATCTATTAAGTTTTCCAAATAGTTTTTATAGAGTCAAGAAGGGGATTATGATGACTATCCACACTATAGCACCATTCTTAGACATGTTGACTGCATAGATTACTCCAGATGCCAAAGTGGATCATCATGCCATTAGATCACACTTACTAAGATAAATTGAAGGAACCAAATATGATCTCCAACCTAATACAGACTACTCTGCTTATTTTGAGGCTTGGTATACATCGGATCGGATTCCTTCTGCAAGTCTGTAAGGTACTAGTCTATGTAGTTATGTTTCCCCTCTCTCTCTCTCTCTTTCTCTCTCTCTCTATCTCTCTCTCTCTCTCTCTCTCTCTCTCTCTTTGGGATCTATAATTGGAAGGATTGAGATGATTTAATGGATGCAGAGGGATAGTTACATTACCAATGACCTCACTATTCTAATTCAAAAGAATGATCACACATTTTGTGAAGCGAGGGGTAGGTACATTACCAATGACCATTATTCGCCTACAACTTTGTTTCAAAAAAAAATGAAAATGAGATGGCAAAATGGACTGTAGCAGCATCATTGTCCATTGAATTTGAGATCCAAAAAGATTTTGAGAGAAAAGAGGGAAGAAGTGGATCCAGAAAGACTTTATACCTATATATGCAGGTTTGTAGGATTTGGGTCCATATGTCCTTTGATAGATACTCCCAAGTTTAAGCATGCACTTTATTTTTATGCAAAGAAGTGAGACCAGTAGAGGGGTGAGTTAAATTAGTATTTGTTGAGTTGTTGGTAGAATGGATTAGGTTGCTATATTTGGATAAGACATATAAAGTTTCTCTTTGATTAGCATTATTCGATGTGGTTGCGACATAGTTGGGGTGATAGTTATCCTTAGGTATTATGTGAGTCCCAGCTTTTCAAACCTCTTTCACAGGCTACCTTTGTTTTACTTGAGGACAAGCCAAAGGTTAAGCCTGGGGGGTTGATATGTCTTGTTCTTTACCAGTTTAAGACTATCATTTGGATCCTATTTAGAGTATGCTATGTATGTTTAGATTGTATTTTAGAGTCTTTACAAGTCAAGATACGTTTTGGAGCATTATGGAGATAATGGAGTTTGTTAGAGCATTCAGAGAAGATATCCAGTAGTTGTTCACGATCAGCTAATTCGGAGTTGAAGTCAAGCATGACCATCGATCGAGGGAGAACCCTTGCTGTCGATCGACGGCCCACTCGCAGAAGTATTGGTCAACTTCAAGCCTAAGTCAAGACAAATTACAAAAATGCCCCTGAACAAGTTTTGACATAGTTTATAAAGGTACGGCCATT
The DNA here is from genome assembly GCA_905132765.1 of Moricandia arvensis. Lineage (NCBI taxonomy): Eukaryota > Viridiplantae > Streptophyta > Magnoliopsida > Brassicales > Brassicaceae > Moricandia > Moricandia arvensis. The sequence goes on from CAJHQP010000111.1 coordinate 272,261, forward strand.
GTTTAGGCAGAGAGACACATATTTCATATAACATAAAGTATTATTTACAGCTTTATATTTTTCTTAGTAGTTTAGGGGAGAATATCTTAACTCCTTCAAAGCTTTGTATTGGAACCTCATTATTTATTCTGTGCATTATATTATTCTGTTTATCATGCTTTATATGATTATGTTTGAGTAATTCTCTTGTTAGATTTAGGGTTTACAATGGTATTGATGGATTAGCCCAAAATTAGATTGCTAGGATGAAGAGATATCAATCTTTGGAATTGTGTTTAATGCTTGTGTTATAGAGTAGCTAACCAGAAACTTAAACTTAGGACATGTACAACTACGAGAGTAGGTTCTGTGCCAGAATTCGTTCTATTGAGCTATGTGTTAGATACATGCGAGAGCTGGTTTAATTAACCTAGCCGACAAACTTCATGTATGATAATCGTCGATTGACGGTTGACTCCTATGTTCGCATACAGGAGATGGAAAGAGAGGGGTCAGATTTGTGATTAAGGTCCTTGCATATTTATAATTCCTTGCATCCTATCTACTATAATTCACTTGCTTGAAACCCTAGATCTATCGTTTCCATATTTGAATCAACTTAACTTATTTAGACAATTTCCTTCTGGGAATAAAACCTTCAATAAACCTCCTATTTATAGCTTGCCTAGCTTAACCATTAGAATTCAGAATTCTATGGTGTGCCCTTGCTCTCTATGGATTCAATCCCAAGTACTACAATTAGACCTCTCTTGCCAAGAGTAGTTCGTAAGGTTAATTTGATAGATTGTCTGCTTTAAAATAAACCTTAACCCACACATTGTCAGAAGACTTTCCTGTAAGTCTTCTGGTGAGAAGTCTTCTCTGTAAGTTTTTTTGTAAGTCTTTTGCAAGTCTTCTAAGAACTCTTCTACCCATCTATCTATCTGTTTTGTTATGAACTTGTCTATTGTCTTATGACTTATTCATTGTCTTATATCTATTTTCTTATTACTTATATATTGTGTTATGAATTATTTGTTATGTTATGATATAAATCTATTGTGTTATGAACAAATATAAGTTCCTTTATTAGACATCATTACATTATAGGAATGTTAGTGCACTACAAATCAGTTGTACAAGGTTTTTTGGTACGAGGATAGGTTACAAAAAAGTTAATTCTATCGTACCTTGTTAATGTACTTCAAAGTTACAAAAGAGGACAAAAGCATCAAGTTCTTGTACAAGAGATTCGTCCTTCAAAATAATAACCTTTGGATTGGTCCACCAGTTAGTATGTTTAACTGGACAGCACTCTTGGGTCCAATTCAAATGAGCTTTAGCATCAAACATGAAATTCACTAGCCTTTCAACTGCCACATCAGTCTTATCATTGTCCCATTAAGGGGACATTCACTAATCTCCTTCGGCAAAAAGTTGACCACGTGAGTCCGCAGTAAGTAAAGCATATCAAGTTAGATATTTGAGACAATAATCACTACCATACTATTGGGAATAATCACACATACCTGTGTGCTGAAAGCCTCTTTGAGAAAGTTTTTTCCTTTATGTCCCTTGTAAGCCAGTAAAAGGGGCTCAGTTTTTTTCATATTGGCTTTCCATCGGATTCGCCAAAGTCGGGTAGAGCGAAGTAGATCCAGACTTGTAGAACTTTAATAGACCCATCAACAGTATAAGACTTGTTCAAATCTACACCTTTCATAGAGTCCATCAGGATCTTAAACGCTACTCTCGCTCATAAGTAATTCTCAAATTCTTCTAGATCCATCACTCTCCTTGTAGGGCTAGACCATGTAGCGGTTGGGTACTTTCATCCTTCAATGTATCCTCTGTATATGGCTAGGTATCCCCAACATATGCGGTCATCCCAAGACCACTCTCCACATCTCACACATGCTGCGATTATTTGGTCAGAGCTTGGACCAGCAACGATATCCACAGCCATCATCTCCCAAAAGGGAAACAACTCCTCTATCATCTCTACTGGCGGATTCTCCAGATTCTCAACATATTTGCAGTTTAGATATGTAAGGTGTTCGAACTCAATCAGTGAAAATCTCACCCATTCTGGACCAATGAGACTCCAACACTCATGCTTCTCTTTGGTGTCCAGCTGGAAACAGAGTATAAAATCAACCATCCTTGATGCTCATCCAAACTTCAACTACCAAAACTTGATGAACACTCCCAACTTTGACTTCTTTAGCTCCTCCCATTCATCAACATGTAGATCATCCTCTAATGAAAAAAGTACGTTGGAGTCATCGGTATGATATGCAATGCTTTTCACTTGAATAGGTTATTCCCCTAAGGTGAACATCCTCTTCGAAAGTTATTATAATTCCTTTTTACAGCCTACAAAACAATGAAACACCAATATCTCAAAAACAAAACAAACATATCAAGTTCTATACTAATTTCTTGTCCCACAAGACTTTGGAAGACTTAGGGAAGACTTATAGAAAACTTACGGAAGAGTTACAAATGACTTACAGAAGACTTATGAAATACTTATAAAATACTTTCCGAAGACTTCCTGGAAGACTTTATGCATGTGATGGCTTCCAAAGTCTTCATGCATGTGATGGCTTCTAAAGACTTCCACGTGTTTTTATTTATGTCTCCTTTCTTTCTTTTCCTATTGAAAATAAGCATGCTAATTATATTATAAACAAAACTAATTAATATAATTAGCATACTTATTTTTAATAGGAAAAAAAGAAAGGGGACATGAACAAAAACATGAAGGAAAATAATAAATATGATTGTTGTGTTCTTGGTTCTACTATATTCTTATAATATAATTTTTATTTGTTTGTCGAGATATATGTATTTTTTGTGTTACTACAATGTGAACTAATTAGTTTTATGTATTTTTAAAACGTTAAGATAAATTGAGTAAGGAAGATCAATAGAAATTACCAGTTCTACAATTGTTAAAGTCAAAGATAAAAAATATAATGTAAATTAAAAGCAAGAAAATATTATTTAAAAAATAATGAGATGTATTTTTGCGATATAATAAATTCTTAAATATACAATAATAAAAGATTAACAAATTTTATACAAATAAAAAAAATGATTTAACATTGGATATCACATTAATATTAAGTATATATGCCTAAAATAACGACATTGCGTTATTTAAATTTTTAGTTATTATTTTTATTTTATATATAATTATTCATATTTAATTAAAATATGTATGTTTTAAAGTAATTTAAAATAAATGAAAATGATACTTTTAAAAAATATCTAAATTATGCTTAGTTTTAATAAAAAAAAATTTATCCGATGAATTAGTGTTTGATAAAATAGTGTGATGATCGGAGATAATTTAAGAAATAATTTTGCTTAACCTATTTGAGTTTTAAGGTAAAGAATAAACTAAAAATGAGGAAAAATGTGTTCTGTGTTTTGAAAAATTATGAGAGAAATTGATTACACTACCATTTTCCTAATACATGTTTTCATGTTTACCTTAACCAAATTTATCCTTTGTTTGAAGGAGATAAATCCTACTAAATAATAATTAAGAGGTCACTTGAGTATTTTTTTTGTTTATGTTTCATTATTAGTTTATATTTTATAAAATAATTATAATTTGATTGGTTGTTAACTTTTATTAGTTAACTCCTAGAATTAATTAATAAAAATTACCAAATAACACAAGTTATATTACGAATAATGAATTATGGTAACTAAATGTAGAATTAGGAAAAGAATATATATGTTTTATTAATTTATTTATTTTTTAAATTATTTATATATAATTAAATAAAATACTGTAACATATTTTATACAGATAATTTAATAATTATGTATTCTTATATAAAAGAATTAGATTTGTTGATAAAGAATTATTAGAACTTTGTAAGGTTTTTAAGGCCAACACAAAAACGTTTGCAAGAGATCTTTATGATAAAAGTCACTAATTATATTAGTTTTATTGGAGCTATACAAAAAAAAACATTTTGTTTTCTTTTGAAAGCTAGAGTATTTTCGGTTTTTCACGTTTTAAAATAAAATATTATGTAATTCTACAACCAATTATCTGAATTAATTATGATATTATTTCTTATAAGGGAAAGATTTTTAATGATTAAGGTTTAGGATCTTGAACAATTTTAAATTTCAGTGGTCTTCTAAAAATGTATACTGAAATTTCTGATTACCTAATTAGATGAATTTTTTTTTTTTAATTTTTAATTATTATTCAAAAACTATAACAGTATAAACATAATATATATTTCTTGATATAAAATAATTACTCGCAAAATTGCTGGCAAACACCAAGTAACAATTAATCGGAGAACTCTCACTTAAGTGACTTCTCAATTAATATATATATATATATTTACATTATATAAGTTGATAATATTCATAAATATACCAAAATTAAACATCACATATATATATATATATAGCGAATGAGTAAGTTTAATTAATATTATTAGATTTAGATTAATTAGTTTTCGGAAATATATTATTTAGTGTATTCATTACTAATATAAATATATTAAAATCTTTTTTATAATTGTTTATGTAGTATCATATGTATTTATATGTATTATCAACTTATATAATGTAATCTATGATATTTTATTTATCTCTATAAATAAACTATGTTAATTCATCTATATTTAAGATGTTTAACTTTTTTTTTTGGAAACATATATTATATTAGGTAATTTTAGGTTTAATTTCTTTTTAAATATTTTAATTAAAGAAATAAAAAATGAAAAAAAAAATCAAACAATCAAATTTAACAATTAACTGGAGATTTCTCCTATAAGTGACACGTCAGCATAAATAGATTAAGTGACTTCTCAAGTAATATATTGGAAGATGTCACTGAATACGTTGACCAACCAACTTAATATATTGTTTCAACAACACTTTTAATGGGTTTTATATAATGTTTTTATTGGGCTTAATATATTCTCTCGAAAGCATTTGTTAGTGACAATTGATATGAGGGAATTATACCAAAATAGAACCAAAAACAACATGTTTGTCTCTTTTGTATAAATCAACTTTACTTTGTTTCATTAGTATAAATTTTTTGTCTCGTGTATAATTTTTTTTATCCCAAAATTAATCATTATTACTGAAACTAAATACAATTTAAATGTTTTCAGTATTAAATATTATAAAACTATGATATCCTCTTCCATACTAAAATCTTCCGTAACCTTTCTTTTTAAATCTTCCAAGGTACTCAATTCCAACAACCTACCCCATTTGTCAATAGCCAAAAAAGTCCATCCTCTAGCACCTGATTCTCATACATCACATATCGTATAGATAGACATCATAGAAGAAGAGTTTGTGATAATCACATGAATATATATGGAGAAATCATGTTTTGATGAAGAATAATATGTTTTTACAAGTAAAATCGGTTAGTCACGTTTAAGGAAAGTTGGAAGATTACAAAATATTTTTAGAATATTTTTTTGAGATTTTTCCAAAATTTTCAAAATTCATGTGTAGAATGTACCTTCTACGCACTGTAGAAATCATAACTATTTCCTATAAGCAGATTCTACTATAATTAAAATTTTGAGTTATATGTTGATTTCATATTCTTAGTGTCGTAGAATAGCTTATAAAAGTAGATGTTGTATTCAAAAAAATGTAGAACCTTTTAAGTTGGATAGATGTCGCATTCTTCATATTTAGAAATTCTTATAAAAATATATTGTTGGTTCTAAAATAGGTAGAATTATTTGTTTAACATGGAATTCATTTTCTATCATGTCATTTTTGTAGAACATGAAATCTAACGTTTGTAGAGCTAAATTAAAAATTTTATCAAGTTTTCATATAAAAAATATCAGTGTGTGTATATGGGTGATTAGAATATTGTTCCTATTTTATTTACTTTTTGATCCATAAATACTCTTTTATTAAATTTTAGAAATTAGAAAAGTAAAAATAAAAAATAATGGCCAAAAGAAATTTGATATCAAAAGGACAAAAAAACTGCTTTTTTGTTCTGTTTTGGCATAAATCTCTTGATACAATTCACTCCCGATTACACCACAACATAATTTATTATTAGTATTTAATATATTCCGGTTAGACCAACTTTCGTTTGGTTTAATAAAAGGTGTCATGTTTTTGCTAATCTATTCTACCCGATGAAATAGCAGCAAAAACTGGTAGTCGACTTTGGCAACACTTCTCTTCAACTGTCTACCAAGCATGACTAAACATTGATACCAACCATGAACAAAATCATAAAATAAATTGTTTAATCCTCTAAACTATATAATATACATTTTGTTAATGATGTGTGCATACCTCACATGATACAAGGTGAAAATCAAGATTGTCGGCTGGATATCCTGCTAAAATTAACAATTTTGAATATGGATTATAGCTTGATAACACTTGGGGACCATATAATCATTGTAGCTACATTTATCATACCTTGCATATTTTTTAGCTCATTTCAGTGGCATTTATTGACTTCAAGGTAGATCTACATCCCCCAAAATTGATCGATTTCGGAGCACTGACTTAGGAACACTTGTCTATGTCAAAAGATAAGCCATCGTTTTCCGACAATGGTCCGAGAATCATCCAGCGCATTCGTTTATATTTAAATCTACTAAACCAACCGATGTCCAGTACTTCTAATCATATTCCTGTAAAACAGAGGGGATATGGAAAGGGAATAAAAAGACATAAGTAAATGGATTATTCACGGAGATGGCTTTCAGACAACTACCTCCGCATGACCACCCATATAGCTCAATGCAGAACAAGGACTTACTAGTTTCATAAACACTTAAACGATTATGAATTATATTAACATTACACTTTAATTCACACATATGATTAACACCTTCTAATTCTCCGTGTTTCACAACACATCACAATTCCACATGTTTCATATCACATCACTTTTTTCACATATTTCACATCACATTCTCACACATTTCACATCACATCACATCCGTCACGGCACATCTCGTGACGGTACAGTGGGTACAATCACACCCTTACAAGGCGGACCTATCGCACCTGTTGGTGCCATTCTACATCTTGCATGCGCCGGCGGCCCTATAAGACACAACCACAACCCCGTGGGGCAGAATTCTCATAACATTGCCAATCAATCATACACAACAAATAATCCCATCTTAGTGTTCATTCTTCTACCAGTTCATTCCATTCATCTATTAACCTAGTCATTCAATTTTTTCAGACAACCTAGCTCGCAATCAGTTTATAAACAATTATCAAACAAGGCACAAACATTCTCTCACATCAACAATATCAGTCGATTAAGTGGTTTAACAATATAAGTGTTGTTATGAGGTATGTCATATGCCTCTAGCAACCTAGCAACCATCATGTTCTAATAACCTAATGAGAAATCAGGAATTTCCAGACCTAATCCAGCATACAACGATATAAAAATTCAAGAGAATAACGGGTTTCCAGACCAACCCACCTAGATGGAAGATCTGGATCTAGATATGAAATAGATCTAGATCTGAGACGCAGATCTGAACAACAGAAACACTGAACACCGAACAACAACAGCAACACACCACATGACATCTCGGTGGCGGCTTGGAGGACCCTTAGTGGAGCATGGCTCTAGTAGTGGCTCGACGGCTGGGATCCAGCGGCTTCAAGGTGGTGATCCAGTGATGAGGCTACAGCGAATTGGGCGCAATGATAGAGAAAGAGGAAGATAGAGATCGAGAGAGAAGAGAAAATGAGAAACCTCGATGGCTAGGGTTTTTTTATCTCTATGGAACTTTGCAGGGCTTTGCTCTGGATTTATGATGGAGAAGAAAAGAGATGGAGGCTATCTACTCATAAGAAAGAAGGGGAAACTCTAGGTTTAACCCTAATGTGCCAAGGACCTAGCTGGTTGTCCCTTAAAGAGTCAAAGAATTTTGGGCTTTTGAGATAGGGATCTTACCGTTCTTCCCCCCCTTAAAGAGAATTCAACCAAATTTTGGATAGCTCATACTCAAAGCATACCATCATATCCCACCAATACATCAAAGATACAACAATCTTCGAGGACAATACATTTTGCAAAATTTAAAAGGCGTCTCTAACTTTTACAAACGTAAACTAAAATAAGGATTTCGCAAAGGCGGACACTAACCTCTCCCGTTACTAGTGAGAGATCTTAGCCTAGGCTCTGATACCAAACTGTAAGACTCACCTCCCCCAAAACCGACTGGGGTTCAAAGTGCGGACATATGAACACATGTTTATGCCAAAAGACAAGCCATCGTGTCCCGCCAAGGGTCCAAGAATCAACAAACGCGTTCCTTTATGTTTAAATCCACCAACCCAACCGTTCAATTCTACACATTTCATATGTCATATGCAGAACGAGGACTGACTAGTTATACAAACACTCAAACGATTATGAATTACACCTTGCAATTCTACACATTTCACAACATATCACAATTCCAAATTTCCACACGTTTCACATCATCTATGACGGTCCAATGGGTACAACCACGACCGCACACAGTGGACCTATTGCATCGTCAATGCCATTCTACCTCTCACCTTCACCGGTGGTCCTACAGTGGATATTACCACGCCTCCACATGACGGCCATATTGGATACAACCACACCTTTGTGGGGCTGAATCATAAGTGCATCGTATTCCAATCGCACACAAGATATAGTCTCATCATAGCATTCATTAGTCTATCAGTTCATTTCATTCATCTATTAAACTAGTAATTCAATTCTTTCTAACAACCTAGCCCGCAATCAGTTCATAAACAATCATCAAACAAGTCACAAACAATCTCTCACATCAACACAATCAATCCCTTAAGTCCTTTAACAATAGGAGCATTCTTATGTGGTATGTCATATGCATCTATCAACCTAGCAATCACAATGTTCTAACAACCTAATGAGCAATCATGACGAATCAGGCCTGATCCAGCATTCAACGATAAAAGAAGTCAAGAGAAGAAACTAGTTTCGAGACCAACCCACCTAGATCGAAGATCTGGAATAGATATATATATGAGAGAAAGATCTGAACAACATGAACAAGTAACACCGAATAGAAACAGCAACACACCACACGACATCTCATTGGCAGCTTGGAGGACCCGCGGTGGCTTCACAGTGAAGCACGGCTCCGGTAGTTACTCAGTGAATGGGATCTAGCGGCTTCCAGTGGTGATCTGGTTACAAGGCGATGGCGACTCGGGGGCAATGAGAGAGAAAGAGGAAGAGAGAGACTGATACAGAAAGAGAGAGAAGAGAAAAGGAGATACCTCGATGGCTAGGGTTATCTTATCTCTATGGAACTCTGATGGGCTTCGCTTTGTATTTTTGATGGGGAAGAAAAGAGATGGAAAGTCTCTATTTATAAATATAGAAGCAAAAATCGTAGGCTAACTCTAATGGGCCCTAGATTTAGCGGATTTTCCCTTAAAGACCAAAGAAATTTTGGACTTGTGGGATACGGATCTTACCCTTCAGTAGGCTATTTCTATTACCAGATATATATTAACAACTGAATACATAATGAAACAAAAAATCATTTATATAACTTTCACTCTGCGCAAGGCACAGATTATCACCTAGTGTTTATTTGTAGCAAATTTTACTTTTTCATTTTTCGTTTACAACTTTATTCTTAAACTATAATTTTATTCTATTTTTATTTTTTTGTTATCAACCTCAACCTACTCTAAGACTCTGCCAACCAAAATGCGGACTTCGTGTGTATATTGACAAAGTAAGGTGGTTTATTCCTTGCATAACGTGAAAGATTATCCTTCCTTGTGGTTTGAGTCTTAGGTTAAAAGTTCTAAAACTCTGTCTTTGTATTCCAACACTATAGAAGGTCCGTTCTTAGCTTAAGGAAACAGCTTATATGCTTTTGTTAGCGTTATTAAAACCGCTATGTCTACCCTAGCTATAATACTCCCCCTATATAGTAACATTTATTTGAATGTACTATACTTTTACAAAATGAAAGCGTTGTTTTTAGTTTGCTATTAATGCATGATATTTATAATAGTGTGTATTCAGGATGCTATAGATTTTATTTGATAGCATGTTTTAGTCGATGTTATATTATTGTTTGTTATGAAACTTGAGGTATTGTTGTAAGTTATATGATAGCTATATTATACAAGTTATTTATACACGGTTTCATAGCAGTCTTTATTGTGTTATTAAATCTGTTGTTATGGCTTATGTTATATGTTATGGAAAACTCAGATGAGTTGTAGATTAAATCTCATAACCTGGCACATTCCTTGTTAGTAAAAACAAGTACCAAAATGCAAAGTCTTTATCCGAAGCAATACCAGTCAACTAGAATATAACCCAAACGACAAATCTTAATCAAAACTACAACTAAGACAATACCCAAGTAGAAGGAGTAGTACATTAAACCTGATAGTAGTCTTAACACAAGATCACTTTCTCTTCTAGCCATGCAGTGCAACTGCCAACTGCATCTCCCAAACACTCGATCTCAGCATATGGATGCCAAACCTCTGCCAATGTCACCTTCACCACATCAACCTAAAATTTAACAGCATTAGGTCCCAAGGGAACAAAGTGAACTGTGTGTTCTGGGTTATCTGAAGCCAACCGTCCTTCTGCAACCACCTGCTTATTCTTGGCAATGGACATCAACTTGCACTTTTGATTATCTTTGGCAGCATCATTTTGACAATGACGTTACAAAGTTTGCAAGACAAACTAGTATATGTCAATGAAAGATATAACAACAATAAAACAACTATGTAGACCATATACAACAAATTTTACCTGAGATATTCGAAGAGGAGAGGAGCCTTGAGTTTTCTTCGGAATTGCTTTTGGAGAAGGTGGGTGCATTGGAGATTTAGAACCTGGTGACTATGCAGAACATGTAGCTGGTATTGGAGATTTCTTTGTAGCAGTTTGTGATGCTTTAGGAGATGTATGGCTTTGTGAACCTGTGGTGTTTTCAAACATACACTTACTGGCAGACCATGCTACAAAATGCTTCACAAAGTCTCGAAGGTAAATCATCTCTGGTCTAGGTCTCAATAAAAATGTGTCAGGTTCATGTAACACATCCACACATACTTTGACTGCATTTGGTCCAAGACAAAGACGATCAACCAACGCTTTTGGTTCTTGACGTTGCCAACGACCTTGAGCAACAACTTCCTCGGTACTTGACCACAATAATAAGAGTTTGCGTTTTTTTCAAAGAATAGGCCGATGGGCTCTACCATACACATTTAAAAATGTTAATCACAACAACTTAGACAACAACAACAACAACAACATAAACTATAATAACATGCTTCTCGATTAGATGTCTTACCCTAAGAGGCATGTCTTCAGAATACATCACCTGGTCTGAAAAAACACATTTATTGACAGGCCAAGCAATCATCTCGCCAACTTCTTGCTCAACAATACACATACCGGTTGCATGCCTCCAAAGAAATGCATCTGATTTGATTGCAGTTTCCACCATTACTTTAACAGCAAGAAGTCCTAAGGGGATGTCATTTACAGAGTCTTTTTGGTGCAGATTAAATGATACGTGCCTTGGGAACATTTTCATCAGAACTAGAAAAATCAACCAACACACACTTAGGTTGTGCTCTTTTGTTAACACTCTACATAAATATATATTTTTAAAGTGTCAATACTTACTAACCAAAGAACGTAGATGATTAATGTAAAGTACTTACTCCTGCAGTAGCTGAGTTTTCACATATTTCAGATTCTTGTTGTAATAAAAATGCATGTAAGAAATCAGCTGATTACTCTAAGAACATAACATGTTTAGTATAACTATCATGTCTCCTCATTCTGCCACTTTTAGGTTCCAACTCATTAACTTTTTGAAGCAAATGATATTGTGTATCTTCCATTTCAGCCAAACACTGTTTCTTCACTTAAAACAAGCTAACTTCATCTTCTCAATGTTTTTACCATTCCCTCAAATGACCAAGATTATCATGTCCTAAAAGTATTGACAGCGGATCAACACTTGGGATTGTTGAATTAGAATTAGCATCACTACCAACAAGCTCAACTGCCTTTTTCTGCGAACAAAAAAATGCTAAGAAGCATATACTAATTCTTATGAAGCGCCAAAAATGAACTACTTACAAACTTCTCAGTGGCTATTATTGACTGGTGTACCATCTTTTTGTCCTTGACTTGACCCAGATTTTCAGCCTAGTCACTTTAAATGGTTTACCACTCTCTTGTTTTTTATGAAAACACCACCATAGATGTGTAAGAGATGGTAAGTGAAGAAAATTGTTGGGGTCAAAATCGAGCACGACAGAATCAACGTCAGAAACTTCCCGAGAAATTTTCTCTTTGAAAAGAGAGAATATTTTGAAAAAAAGAGCGGGAAAATTGAAACCAAGTTTCGTATGGATCCCCAAGGAGGATTTGCTCGATAAGTCCTCGAGAAAGGTTACTATAGGCCTCAGACAAACAGATCCCCGAGTATCGAAACAACGAAACGACAATAAGGCTCGATTGTCCAACTCACTAAATGAAAGAGTTGGCCAAGCAAGTCGTCCAACTCGCCGAACGGGCGAGTTGGACCGCACGAGCCAACTAACTCGCCGAATGGGCGAGATGGGCCACGTGGGCTGACCAACTCGCCGAATGGGCGAGTTGGGCTGCGTGGGCTGACCAACTGGCCGTTCGACGAGTTGGACTAGTTCAACTCGCCGAACGGGAAAGTTGGGCAACTTGGGCCAACCAACTCCCCCGTTTAGTGAGTTGGAATAGTCCAACTCGCCGAACGGGCGAGTCGGATAGAGCAAGATGACCAACTCGACCGTTCAGCGAGTTGGATCAAACAAGACGACCAACTTGTCCGTTCGGCGAGTTGGGCCAATCCAACTTGCCGAACGGACTAGTTGGGCCAATCCCACTTGCCGAATAGGCGAGTTGGATCGAACAAGACAACTAACTCGCCTGTTTGGCGAGTTTGGCCAATCCAACTCGCCGAACTGGCGAGTTGCGTCTGACATGCAATCCAACTCGCCCATTCGGCGAGTTGAATGCATCAATCCATTTTCATCCCGTCCTCGTAACTCCTTCCCTTGAAATCGGATCGAACTTGTTCTTGTTTTATCTCATTCGGAATTGACGTTGGAACTTTACGGTAAGAACTCGTTTCTTCGTATAAAGTTCCAATTGATCGTCTAAACTGGCAACGGTTAACTAAATACCTAATGTTGCCTGCACTCTACAAAAAATTCGAACTCTCATCGGAATCAACCCGTTTCAGAAGTGCTCTTTCGAAAAATCGTGAAAACGCTTAAGTCAAAAAATGGCCCGAGAAGGTCTAAAACTCGGCTTAAAGCCCACTGGCGGGTTTACACAAAAAAAGAGCCCAATTAAAATGACGGTCTATCTTTTATCTTGCAGAAAGAGATAAATGTTAAGTTCAAAGATAAATGTCAAGTTTTCAAGATAATGATGAAGATCGTGATAAAAAGGAATATTTCCAAGAAACTATAAACTCGATCTAGTGGCAAAAAAGGAAAGAAGAACCGACCCAAAAGGCATATATAAGGGGAGCCAAAGAAAGAGGCGCAGGTGGGAGAAGATTTAGACCTAGAGAAATTCTAGCTTAGAAGAACTTAGAACTTAGGTGGCTAGAACAACATAGTTATACTCAGATGTTTCTCTATCTTTGTTCGACGATCCTGATTTCCTCAAACTCAACAACTTATTGCACTTATAAACCCTAAGCTTTATTCTCGACAAGCTTGGTTTCTATGACTGGCACTTTATTACCAGACAAACTTGCTCTGCAGTTCGATCTCTTGGTTCACTCTTTTAATTGAACTACGTCAGACTTGATCCTCGAAAGGGGTTTGTAGGCAGCCTTTCTTAAGGTCCAGTCCCAAACCCTTCAAAATCTTTTCTTCTTTTTCATCTATTACTAAGCAAGTATCAGCCGCATAGGTTTCTCTCGACATTGGTGGTAGAGCTAGTAAACCTAGTCTTGTTTTATTGCTTGTGTTATACGAACTCCTTTGTGATCACGTTTCCAGATAAGCTTCGTGCATGCTTTTGTCTTTGGAGCACTCGTGCGCAAATTCAAAATAAATATCTATTGTTTTCTAAATCAGAGCAGTAGATAGAAAATCATTTAGGCAATACGATGCATCATCAAACCAATCCTCCATTACTTTCCTATAACTATAACATTTTATACGGAAGAGCCTACGAGAAAACAAGATCGGTGTCATGAAAAACGACTTCGCATTGCGGAAAGAAAAAACATATTCCTCGTTTGCAAATATCACAAATACTCTGCAAGGGACATTCTCAATTTACTTCTATGCCATCCACTTCTCGTAACACTTACGCGAAACATCCTTCGTATAGCCACACCAAGTTATGCGAAGAAACTTTCGGAAACGAACATAGCAAGCTTTACAGAGAAGTGTTTTGGAAAATTTGCGTATAGCTAAAAACTAATTCATATGACTCGTCTCTCAAAGATAAAACTAAAACTTTATCTCTTTGAACTACGATCATACAGATCTCATTCTTTAGCCATGCGAAATTCGACCTCCCATCTCCGTCGGTTCCATCCGAGCAGGCAATCATCTCGCACAGGTTCTTTATCGAGCCTCTTAGGTTTTGTCTTCTTCATACAAACACAAAACGTATTTGTATGACTATAGCACAGAAAAATCTTACTTGTCCCATCAATCTTGACAAACGCGCTTTGGCCCTTGGCCAATTACGCCTTCCGATAAATCCGAACCGGAATTCGGCATCCTCACTAGAAAAGTTCTAAACTAATGTGACTTTAATATTAACCCGAAGGTGCCATAGTATAATCCGTGACCAGCAATGTCCTCGGCTATGCGGCTGAACACATCCTTCAGACCGAGCCAAAATGTTTGAGCGACCACTGCTCTATCCAATCACTTAACGACAAAACGACAATCCATTAGTCTAAAAACGCCAACTGGAAATAACTATCATATAACCCAGAATCATAAATCATACGATAAATTCGTAATATCGAAACTTAGTCATAACCACCAAACGGTTAATGGAAAACATAAATTTGTCGACAACCGACCAAGTTCAATATGTTCCGCAGTTTACTCTAAACCCACAGCGTTTTACAAGTAAAAAGCAGCACATAAGGAAAAACTCGTAACAAAACTCCTAGGGCTATACGAAGAATCCTCAACTATACACGAAATAACTCTCGGGAGGCCGGCTTTTCACAAAGCACAATGAAGGAAGTCGCATATTCTCAGGGAAAATTTTACGCGACCCATTGGTCATAAAACTTTAGGAAACAAACCAAAACATTTCTCTTCCGTAAGGTTAAAACAAAAACCTTGCGATACCACACATCTTCAAGCCCGCAAACATTTCAAGCAGGAAATGCTGCATACGAAAGAAAAACTCAACCTTCAACACAGCGAGACGTCGCTAAAGTCGAAGAACTATTTTTCGTCAAAACTTTCCGAAACCGAATGCTCACCTTAAAAATAGTATGTCCGCGACTATAAAACATACGCACCTTCTTAATTATGTATCCTTCGCGAAGGTTCAAAATTGATTATATCTACCAATAAGTTTGCTACAGCACTTTCGGGAGACTTAAAAATTGTCCTCGAAGAGATGCCGATTCCTACCATATAAGTCACATAAACCGAGAACATATCGCAAACTTTAAAGCGGGACAAAATCAGGTCAAAAGTGATACGGGAAACATAAGCCGAAGTAGTCATCGCACCCCCTAAAACCGTGATTAGACCTAGGTCTTACCCTAAACCCAGCACACTGGTCTCTAACGTCTCAAGGCATGATATCAAAAAGATACAAGATCCTGAAAGCATGTCTCTTCGTCCATATCTAAGCACTCTCAAAACTTTGGAAAACTTCTCAAACATCTCGAACGAGCAACGAATAGGATGATCCACAAAAGAGTTGGGAGCGAGATGACAACTTGTGTCCTTCCCTCTATACTTAAAGAAATGTCGAATCTACTTAAACACCTTTTCAAGTAAAAAGCCTAGTTTATTCATCAAAAATGTCGCAAAGCGGCCTGGATCCTAAGCCACACGCTGTCAGTCCCCAAAGCATAAATTCGGCTACACTCGGCCAAAATAAACAGCTTATGAGGCTAGTCTCGAGCCCGAAAAATGTCCAATGTACAACGCTGTTGGCAGAAACATGCCTGATAATCTCTACACAACACACAGTTAAACCATAAAGGCCTCACTGGAAAACAGGAAGTAAGAACCTTAACTTCGGGATGAACTACGAAAGGCTTGATCCCGTCTACAAGGGTACGTAAGCAGCCTTCACAAGGCGCAGCCCCAATCCTGGTGCATTCCTCTCTTAGAGGAATAAGTAGAACACTTTCAACGGACCTTTTCAACCACTGATTACCCTAGGAACATTCCTAGACCTCTTCCATTGTATCAAGACAGAGAATAAAGCTAAGCTACACGCATAGACAATAAACATGACTAACAGCAACTAGGAATGCATTTTTAGATGATTAATAATTTGAAGATACAAAAAGACAATGTAAAAAAAACACCTAATCAGTTTCAAACTATCATGATTGCAGTACCATCCTAGACATGCACTTTTAGAATCAAGAACATATAAACAAGGATAGGAAAAGACATCACAAGATATTGAAACAGAAGATAGACACAACAATTCTTGCAACTTACAAGACAAGTCCTAAGAGAAGATTGAGCCACCACTCAACACAACCAGAAACATTACACAAGCTACTATTCAGGGTTAAGAAATTTAACTTACAGTCAAGGAACCTGAGCTGGTTCCTTGAACCTCCGTAGACACACTGCTCATCTGAGTTTGGCGAGTTTGGAGTGGGTTCATTATCCAAATCCTTCTCCTAGTGTGCTGAGAGAACCATGGCTCTTGTTGGCTACATCTCGAAGATTTGAGCAGTATACAAGAGCCATTAGTTTAAGCAGGTTTCAAGAGGTGTGAGCTTTGAGCTTGTGCTTGCTATGTGTAAGAAACCACCAGACTTTGAATAACCTGTCCATCCAACTCAAGGAAAACATCACTAGACACACAAGAGATCAGAACATTGGGCTTTAACCGAGTCTGATCTCCGAAACATTTTAACAAAATTTTAAGACAATTTTCTAGATAGAATCAGACAGCACAACTTGACAATTTTGAATAATTTTCTGAAGCAAAGATTAGACAAGAACAACAACCTAGTCTTAAGACAAGATGAGATAAGATATCAAACAACAATTAAATATCTCAACAGACATCACAGATTTTCTAATCAACCTAGGACCAAACAACAAAGATATAGAAAGACAAGATCTAAAACAGAAACTCAACAACTTAATCAAACATTAAAATTTTCTAAGCAACCTAGGCTCACACAGCAAGTTAACTAGAGAAAATACAGAGTCTAGACAACACTAAGACTCTTAACAACACAAGAACATGACACAAAATGCTCTTATTAGAGTAGGAGGATCAGCTTACTACCAAGAAACCTGAGCTGGTTTCTTGAACCTCCAGCCAATGGGGGCTCAGTAAAAATAAAACCTTGTGGACCCTTCTGACCCCTCCTCTCCTCCAGCTTCTTTGAACAGAGGAAGAGTTTCTGGTCGCCATTCATTTTCATGAGAAAAGACCTTGCAGATTTTCCATGGAGTTTCATCTAAGACATGTCCCCAAACACCTTTACCTCCAGGAGTTATTTTATTCATCATGAACCATCTTAACCTTTTGAGAATCTATGGACACGCCATAGTTAATAAGATTCTCCTTCTTGAACAGCTATGGACTGCTGGGTAAAAGAATGATCTCAAGAGAGATGAACAAGAACCCAAGCTTGCAGAACCTCTCTGAACTTGCTGAATCTTTCTTGGGGTTTCAAAGACTGATATACACTCTTATCTTCATTACTTGTGAGGTTCTTCCCTCCTGGAAAACCTTTGGACCAGTGGATAAAGAGGTGTATCCAAGAAGATTCTGAACATAAATCTTTTAAAATGAAATTTGCGGAAGTAATGAGGTCTTCAAGAGCTTTTGAGCTCTGATACCATGTGAGAATTGAAATAATGTAGTGAATAGTATGTGAGAATGAATTTCTGGTCGTTTGTATCAAAAAGAACGAGAGATGGTTGATGGAAACTAACAACAAGCTAGGGAGAGCATTTGAGAGAATAAAGAGATTAAGTGAGTATCAAGAGTATTGGAGAGGTTGGATTCGTGAGTTACAAGAGAGAATAGAGAGACTGAGAGAATGAGAGAGTATTGTAACCAAGTATATGAAGAAAGAGCTCTTCACTCTCCCTTAACAAATCAGTTACATGAGAGGCCTTTAAATAGGCAGTATGCACATAATAAATTAATCTAAATCTAGACAAACATAAACAAATGATTTTTCTGGGAAGTAGAAGTGTCCAAGAGGGTAAGAACAAGTGGAGGCTCGTCCAGCTGAGGAGAAAGGGACATGAGAGAGATAGTGACCAGGTCTGATGAGTGAAAGTGACAGGCCAGCAACAACTCTCTCTCTCCTTAACGTTAACATGTGACTTTCTTCCATATTTGAATTTGAATCTGGTCAAACCCTCCACCAACGGTGTCCTTAGATTATGGAGACCCTCAGATCGTGTTCCCATCAGTACCTTGCCACTAAAGGCAAGTTAGGTCATAGTAGATTGCTTGTGACCCAATTCTGTACAGACATCCTTCTTTCTCTCAAGTAATCGGACTCTTCTCTTCTTCTTATCTCTTTATTTCATTCCAATTTTCTTCTCTTGATTTTCTTTGTGCAGGTCATCTTGATCACACTCAGCCATGATTCTTCCTTGTCCGTTTAACAATAACTTGGTTCACAAGGCTGTATGAACCACCCTCAACTTGAAGTATCCAGATCACTTCTTCTTGTTGTCTTCTTTATTTCTCTTCATCCATACTTGGATCATGATCCAGCTTGTTCTTGTGAACATTTCCTTCTTCATTTCAAAAAGTACAAGATTAGACAAGTCTTGACACAGCCCACATAGCTTTATATTTTTAGGTTTTTAGGGAAGAAGATTCATAACTATTTAGGGAGATTGTATTGGAACCCAAGTATTCTATTTATGCATTCTATTCAAATTACTACTCTTTATTTGATTATGTCTGAGTAGTCATCAACTAGATTTACGGTTGAATGATAGAAATCATGGATTAGCCCAAAAATAGGATTTCTAGTTAAGTCAATATCCATCAATTGAGTTGTGCTTAATGATGGCATTCTAGAGTAGCTAACTACGATCTCGAAAGTAGGACATGGACGACTACGAGAGTAGGTTCTGTGCGAGAACAGACTACATTGAACTAGGCTGTTAGGCGCATGCGAGAGCTGGTCTAACAAGTCTAGTGGACTTATCAAATCTCATTCACACTTCTTTCTGATTTCACCGTCAATCGATATCAGGCCATAGCCGTCGATCGATGGTCTTTCCTTTTGATCGCATACGAGAGTTGGAGTTAAAAGAGGCATATAGTTAATATTTGAGTCTCAGTATATTTACATATGTGTGCTTCCTATCCACTATAATCCATTAATCTTGAAACCCTAGATCTAGCATATTAACATTTGCATCAAGTTTGTTTATTAGAATATTTCCATATTTGCATTATTTTCATATTTGCATTATTAGCATATTTCCATATTGCATCTCTACTTCTTGAAAATGAACATTTCCTTAACTGATTGTTTGCCAACCAATATATATTTGGGGAATTGACTAAAAGAGAATAAAACAACTTAAGTTTTGTCCAATAAGAATATAGGATCAAATACTTGTCCCCTTAGCATATATAAATTTGTAAACCCC